>PVKU01010192.1:0-54295 GCA_004027475.1 Anoura caudifer
ACTTTCCACACCCACCCCTCCAAGTTCACTCTTTATCTTGCTCGCCCCCCCCCACCTTCCCGCCCCTAACCACAGCCTCTCTCCCAGACCGACCCCGGGACCCACCCACCGGCCTCAGGTCCCAGAACTGCCACCACCTCAGTGGCTTCTCTGCGCACCCCACCCAGGCGAGGACGTGGCCCCCACCCTCCCTCCCTCCCTCCCCACATCACACTCACCAGCTGGGGAATGGAGGCCCATCCCAACCCTTCTGTGCGGGCCCCTGGGTCTGACTGGGGGAAAGCAGAAAAGGTGGGCCCACGAAGGGCCGCGTGCCACCCTCCGCGCCAGATTCCCTTCCTTTCCCTTCACCTCCTCGCCCCTGGCTTCCTCAGAAGCCTGTTCCTTCCAGTCCAGGGGAGAGGACTGCAGACATGTTGTTAGGGCTGGTGTGCTGTGGGTTCTTGGCTTTTTGGGGTTTTTTGAGACAAGAAGTTCCTGTTCGTTGGGAAGGTGGTGCGTTTCCAAAGACCCGGAGCCCCGCAGCCAGGGGCTGGCTTCTCGCTGCTTTCGGTCGGGGTGGGACAGGATGCAGAAGATGGAAAAATAAACCAGGCAGAGAGGCCAGGCAGCGGCACAAAGGGAGAGGCACGATGGGCTTTTGTTGGCGCTTGCACGCTCTTGTTGGGGAGCCGGCAGGGGCCCTGCCTGATGTTATCGGCCCCCAGAAATGCCGCCTGCAGCCCGGTGGGCAGGCAGGGTCCAGACCGAAGAGACAGGCACCGAACGGGGCCTGCTCAGTACAAACGGCGCTTTGAGTCTTTCGTAAACAGCCTGTGCCCCAGGGCGCAAATCCTTCAAAAGTTTGCCTAGGTAATTGCGTTTCATTGCCGTCTGGCATGGGCGGGCGCGGGCCTGAGCCGGAGGTGCAGGCGGCCGGGCCGGCGAGCCTGGGATTGAATCGGCTCGGACAGCAGGCTCCTGCGAGTGCGGCGTTTGCTGTCTTCGGGGCTGTGACCAGAAAAGGGTACGGCACCTTCCATAAAAGGGGTTCACGGCGAGCACTGCACAGCCATTTGGCAGTTTCAGGCCATCAGGAGGACGGGTGCAGCCAGGGTGACAGCGTGGCCTTGCTGCCACCTCTCTGTCTCCAGCAGCCCACCTCCTCCCCAGGACCACCCCCAAAACACGGAGCGGGAGACACAGTCCCCTCCCTTCTCCCCGATTTCAACCCAGGTCAGGACTGCACAGCAACAGGCACCAAGTTGTGTTGGAGGTTTGGGGCTGTCGGGCTTCGTTCAGGAAAGGAGCCAACACTGGGCTGAGGACATCCCCCCGGAGCCCCCCGGAGCCCCCGGGGTTCTGGACCGCAGACCTGAGAGCAGGAAGCGGCAGCTGACCTGCCGCCCACCAGGTACAGTGCTTGGTGGTTACTGCTTTTTCTGTGGAAGTTTGGATCAGTCTCTTCATTGTGTCGGGACGTGGTAACTGGGTCGGGGGGGGTTGGCTTCGATCATCCTATAGTGAGAACTGCAGAGAAACCGGAGGTCTGTCCCCGCCCTGGAAACGAGGGAGTCCCCGCACTCGCCACCCTCCTGCTTTGTCCGCCACGGGCTGGCCCTGCACCGCTGAGGGGCATTCGGCACTGCCGTTCCAGGGGAGGCTGGAATGAAACCGTAGACGTGTCGACAGTGATTTGCATCATTATCTGGTTACATGTGACTCATGCCCGGGAAGCTCAGGAGAGACAAGCATCAGCCTGTCCCTTCCCAGGTGGCAAAGCCAACGGTCAGCTCAGGAGGCATCTTGTTGGTGGTTCACACCTACGGCTCACCCAGGGCCTGGCGTGCCAGCTGCACGTCTGGAAGCCCGGCTGTGAGACTGTGAGAAAGCCATTGTCCCAGACCCTGGCGTGGGGACAGAGCGCTCCCAGGCGTGTGGTGGCTGCTGACGCCACCAGGCGGAAGGATGGCCTCCAGCCACCCTGCTTTTCCACAGGGCCCCGGGGCCCCCAGCCATGCACCTTGTCTCGGCTCCGAATTTGCTCTCTGCCTAGGCTACGGCACCACGTTACGTTCCTCGGGGTCTGGGGCCACCTCTGGAAGTCACGTCTTCTGGCTCGTCATCATGGTTTGACAGGATGGCTGAACACCACTTGCCCACCCAGGGCTGGGCTCCCTAGGGCACCGTGGACCTTCGGGGCCGGCTCATCCTCTGCTGTGGGGGGCTGTGCTATGCACAGGGGGGATGGTAGCAGCACCCATGGCCAGTGGCACCCCCCACACCCCAAACAGACAACCAAAAATGTCTCCGGACATTTCCCAATGCCCCCCCGCCCCCCACCAGAGGAGCATCACCCCTCCCCAGCCCAGTCTGGGGGATTCACAAGGCTTCAGGCACAAGTGGGGTCACAGGGCACCTACACCCGGCAATGAATCACTTTCGACCCTGAGCTTCTTCAGGTGCCCAGGGCCTCTGTTCTCCATGTAGTCATCCTCTGGTTGAGCAAGAGTTTCCAGGTATCTGCTATCTCAAACTCTACTTTTGATCTTTAAAAAAAAAAATGCTTCCATTTTTGGGCAAGTCACGGGAAACCTATTGCTTTTTTGAGAAAGGCCTCCTTGACCTTCTGGATCACAGCGGCTCTCGGGAGGGGTTCCCGCTGCACCGCGGGCTTGGTGTCATCTTTCTCCCGGTGACCTCATCGGTTCGGGCATGCAGGCTGCCTCTGAAATGCCATTCCTTTCCTCAGTCGGCGGATGGAGCAGGGGACCTGCGGGTCACTGGGGGCCTGCTCGTCACACACTGTTGCGTGTGTGTGGTTTTCAAGCCGAGGTCCGGGTTTGAGTTTCGGGGTGAATTCCCACAGACTTCCCCCTGCCTTCCCAGATCAGAGTTCGGGGTGATGTTCCTGTGTGAGGCTGGGCCGCCCGGGGATGAATCTGACTTGACTGGTCTGTGTCCTTTGTTCGGAGCAGCAGGGAGCAGCTTGCAGAGGCAGGCCTGGCTCTCGCCTTCCAAGGCCTCCAGTCTGCTTTCCAGCTGCACCCTGGCGGCCTGTGTGATCAACCCATGGCAACCGCAACCTGCTCGCACCGAGGTCAGCGCTTCAGGGGGTGCGAAATGGCTGCGGACCTAAGGGGAGAGGGCTGGAGCCACGAGGCAAAGAGGGGAGGCCCCTGGCTCCCAGGCCAAGGAAACCCGATTGCTCCAAAGAACCCAAAACTAGCACAGGGACCTGCCCGCAAAGGACGGGGCGGTCTGGCCTCTTCTTCCTCGCTCTGTTGCTCCAATGGAAAATCCAAGCAGTTTTCAAAAAACAGAAGTATAAGGGGAGCCTTTCCTTAGGGGCTCTTCAGGAATGGAGAAGCCTTGAGTTCAAGAAGCAAATAAACACAACTCCTCCCAAAATCCGTCTCCGAAGAATGAGCCAGAGCATGGGGGGTCCGTAAGGTGTTGAGCGTTAGGCAGGAAGGAGGATGGTGAGGTCACCAACCGAACAGGCAGCAAGTCTGCAGGTGGCAGGTCTTCTGTCTCAGCTTTGGGGGCAGGGGTGCCTGGTGTGGAGACCGCAGGCAGCTAGCCACCCGGACCGGCCGCCGCTGCTGGAGCCGAGCAGGAGGAGCAAGCGGCACAGGCCCGGTGGGGCGGCGGTGCCCTTCAAGAGGGAGGACTTCCTCGTGTGTGCACCCAGAGACCGTCCCCCGTATCCGGGGACGGCCAGGGATCGCAGTGCTGGGAGGGGCCCCTCCTCGGGGGGCCTGGGCCTGAGGCGCGGGAGAGGGTTCAGGGACGGGAAGGCATGACAGGGCCGAGTGGACGGGGCAACATCTGGAAGACCCAGGGGTGATGCAGACACCCCTGTAGCAAGCCAGCCGTTGAGGGAGGGGGCTGGGCCCCTCAGCGAGGGGGACCGCCTCTGCTTCCGTGTCTGAATGTCCTTCTTCACATGGGCATGGAGTGGATGCTCTTAAAGTCACCCTTCCATGTGGGCCCCTCCTCAACGAGGAAAGAAGCAGGACTCGGCTGCCGTGGCCGTGATGCCGCTGCCTTGCGCCCACTGGCCGCGTGGCCGTGGCCCTTTATCTGAAGGAGGCCAGAGCCCAGCGGGAGGGAGGGCTCCTATTTCACTTGCGCAGTCCGGTACCCGCCCCCCCTGCTGGCACCCCGCACGCACAAGTTGTGAAACCACGCTGTCCCCAGTGAGGGGCTTGGGGACAGTTTGTACCCTGGAACTCGGGCAGGCTAAGGAACGGCTCCCTCCTGGTGGCTCTGCAGAGCTGATAACTCCCCCCCGCCCCACCACATGGGGGCGCTGTCCAGTGTGGGTGAGAACTCTCCACCAGCGGGCACAGAGCCTGTGAACTGGTGGACTGGAGACGCAGGATCTTTTTCTGGAGGGCTGGGGACAGAAGACTGGCCCACTAGGGGCAGGTACTGCATTAACAGTGAGGGAGCCCAGGGTCAGTTCATCCTCCCAGCTGGGGAAACTGAGTCTCGGAGGGGCGTATTCGCCTGCCTCGGCACGCAGCAGGGGCTCAGTCCTAAGCTCTCAGATTCCTGAACCTGCCGTTGCTATGCCCTCCCGGCTCCCCGAGGGACAGCTCCGGGCTCAGGCTCCCAAACACCAGCCGCCACAGAGCAAAGCGTCTCCCATGCTCTCTCCGTGGGGCCCCGGTCCCTCAGTGCCGCAGCCCTGTGGTGCCGCAGCCCCGTGGTGCCTGTCCCTGTGAGATCCTGGCCTAGAGAGGGTTTGAGGCACAGAGAGGGAGGGGGCGGAAAATCTTTCCGTGGGCGCTGCCTGCAGTGGGCGGTTGTTCAGCAACGTGCAGGACACCATTTGTCTGCAGGAGAACCGAGCTGAGACCAGACGGTCCCTTCCATCCCCCGCGACCTTGTCCTTCCACCTGGTGCGAAGGGCAGGCAGCCTCCCCTGCCTCAGGGAGACAGTGCGAGCGCAGAACGCAGGTGCGATCCAAACGCCCTTCTTTTCTGGAAGCCAGGGACTTCCCCCGAACCCCTTCCTCCGGGACGACTGTGCGGAGTCCGGAGCGTTCTTGCAGACGCGTCCCAGACGGGCCTGGCCACGGGAGCGGCTTGCTGGTGAGGGCTGCACGTTTCCCCTGGGAACCGTCTGGCGCGGCTGATGAGCAACGGCACTTTGCATTTATAGAGCGCCTTTCATCTGGGGCTCTCAAGGCGGCGCCCCAAACACTAATTAACTCTCACACCTGCGAGGCAGGTGAGTCTGGTTGCCTCCATTTTCGGACATGAGGAAAGAGAGGCTGGAGAGGGGGAGGGCTCTGGTGTGCCGCCCGCATGGGGGCGGTGCTGTTGCTAGGGACCTGCGTGCCTGACCACAAAGCCAGGAGGCCTCCCAGGCCCGTGCGGAATTTCGGTCCCAGAGGCAGTGAGTGACGGAGGTGACCCCACGGTCCCTCCCTTCGTGCCTGCAGCAGGCGGCCGGTTGGCTGTGAGGACAGGTCCCTTCCAAACCCTGAAGGCCTTTCAGAGGCAGGAGCCCCGGGCGGGTCTCTGCCCCAGCTTGGTGCCGGATGCTTCCCTGCAGAGTAATTGCCGGAACAATGAACGCATCTCGGCTGCACATGACTAAGCGGCATGTCTGCAGCCAGCGGAGACAAATGGCTGGCGAAGGCCAGAGCCTTTCCCACCCTCTGTTCCCAGGACTTGGGGCCAGCGGGAACGGACGCACGTTACCCCAGGGTCCCGCCGACGGCCGCAGTGTGCTCCCCAGGGCCTGCCACCTGGGTGCGCCCGCAGGGGACGGCCCACCCCGGCTTTTGTGCTGTGTTGCACCGTTACTGCGGAGGACAGAGGGGGAAAGCGTTCTGCAGAGGCACAGTGAGACTTTCAGGACGTGCCTCTTCCGGAGCAGAGTGTGACCTAACGCCTGGGCCACGAAGGCTGCTGTCACAGGACTATGAAGGTGGCAGCGAGGCATGGGCAGGGGGGGCTCTTGTGTGCTGGGTGCCCAGACCGTCCCTCCCAGGGGTCCCAGGCAGGAGCCGCCAGCCACCCCTGGGGCTCGCCCTGACACATCACCCTGGAAACTGACTCACATCTCTGAGCCCTGAGTCACATCCTGTTGTGTGCTCTGGGGCATCAAGAGGGCATGACACCAGCTACCCATGACTGAGGTGAACTTGGAGGACACCCTGGGAACAGCCCTGCCGTCTTCCAGGCTGAAAGACGGGGAAAAAATCCTCCAGGAAAAAACCAGGGCGGCTGTGGTGGTTTATATGGTCACCAGGCAGGTCAGCTCTTAAAAACAGACACCCGGGCCCCGGGGCAAACACAACTGTCTGGTCTCTGGTTTTAAATGGCCCCGAAGGGTGACTGGATGGGCTCTTAGAGATGCCAGCTGAAGAGCCGGAGAAAGGGCTGCTCCCCGTGACAGCCGGGCTGAGCCCCAGAGGGCCAAGCCTCCTGGCCCCCCGCCAAGGGATGATGGCCCAGCTCAGCGGCACTGTTGGGGACCCAGGTTTGGAGGGTGGGAGTTGAAAAGCCAACAGGGGTGCCGTCAGGGAAGAGCCCGGGTCTCTGGCCACGCTCTGCTGTGCCCTGCAGAACCTTAAAGGCAAACTAAGGCATTTTCAGCTTTTCAAACACCAGCCTTCAGTTTCATCGATTCTGTCACTGCCTTGTACTCGATTTCATTGATTCCTACGCTGATATTTCTTTTCTTCTGCTTGCTTTAGTTTATTTTGCTCTTTTTCCCTCTAGTTTCTCAAGGCAGAAGCTTAGATTTTTGATCCTGGGTTATCCGTTTCTAAGAGACGCACTTGGTGCTACAAGTTCCCTCTGATCGCTGCTTTCATTGCTCCCCCGCGAATGTTGATGAGCTGGGTTTTCATTTAGTTCAAAACACATGCTAATTTCTCTTAGGCCCCTTACTTGACTCATGGGTTATTTAGAAGTGTGGTACTGAGGCACCAGCTACCTTTCTGTTACTGGCTTTTTAATGTCAGTCCATGTGGTGTGAGAATATACTCTGCAGGGTTTCTACTCCTGTAAACCCGCTGAGGTGTGACTTACGGCCCAGGGCGCGCTCTCTCTTGGTGAGCGCTCCCGGTGAGCTTGAGAAGAATGCGTAACCCGCCCGCCGGCTGGCGTGTTCCATGGATGCTGGTCAGATCGGCTGCGGCAGGACGGCCAGGCTGACCCCGCCTGCATCTTCTGCCTGCTCGAGGGGGGGGGGCGCGGAGGGGGGTGTGGACGCCGTCGTTTCTAACCGTGCACGTGTTTCTCGTTTTTAACGTGTAGTTCTAAGCATTTTTGCCTCATGTTTTTTGACCCTATGTTGTTAGGTGTGTGCATTTTAAAGATGGTTGTGTCTTCTCAAAGAACCGATTCCTTCATCCCTGAGCCTGCCCCTTCTTCTGAAGTCAGGTTTGCACGCCGCCGCAGCCACGCCGGCCTTCTGCGTACCGCCAGCACGGCCTCCCCACCCACTCCTCTTGCCCAAGTCTTGAGGTTGGACCTGGGTTCCCTGTAGACAGCACAGATGTGAGTGTTGTTTGTGACTCGCTCGGACAGTCTTCGTCTTCGGTGGGTGCATCCAGAGCGTTCACGTTGAAGGGGGCTACTTATATCGCTGTGTTAGCGTCTGCCATGTTCGTTAACGGTTCTGCATCTCCTGTGCCTGTTCATCCCCCCTTTTCTGCATTCCCTGGCTTGAACAGCATTGTCTGTGGTTCCATTTCATCTCCCCGCCCAGCATGTCAGTTGTACTTTCTCAATGTCCTTAGTGGCCGCCCTGGACTTGCCAATGCGTGCGCGATGACTGCGCAGTCACGCCAGTCGCCAGCAGGGCTCCACGTCCTCCTGCCCTTTCTGTCGCTCGTTCACGTGTCCCCACCTGACAGTTACCGATCCGTTATTACTATTATCCCTGTGAACGGAAAATCATGTTTTGGATCAATAAGAATAGGAAAAACGAGACTTTATTTTACCTTCATGTATTCTTTCTCTGACCCTCTGCCTTTATACAGACCTGAGTTTCTGGCCCATGTTGTTTCTCTTTCCCGAAGAACTTCTTTTAACATTTCAGTGGGGTGTGTCAGCTGGATAAATTGTCTTCATTTCTGTTTGTCAGAGAATGGGCTTCTTTCTCCTGTGCCTTTGAAGGTTCGTTTTGCTGAATACAGAATTCTAGGTTGGTGGCGAAGGTTGGTGGGTTCTTTCAGCGCCTTAAATGCTTACCACGCTCTTCGTGCTTGCGCAGTCTCTGAAGAGACCTCAGGCCAATTCTCATCCCGGTGCGCTCTGCGATGTGCCCCCTGCTCGCTCACTTCTGGCTTCTTTCGCACTTTCCCTCGGTCCTCGGGTTTTCTGCGGCTCCAGCCGGCAGGCCCGAGTGTGGGGGGCGTGCGTGGCGTGTGGCTCGCTGGATGTTCACGGGCTCCCCGGGTCTGTACTTCGGGGGCATCGTTTTTGTGAGATTCTTGGCCAGCAGCACGGCCGGTGTGTCTCCCATTGTTTTCTCTTCCTTTCCGTCAGGTGTTTCCACCGCGCATACGTTACACCTTTTGAAATTGTCCCAAAGTCCACAGCTCTTCTATGTTTCCCCTTTTCTCTTCGCCTTTCTGTTGAACGACAAAGTTGCAGTTAGTTTCTGTTGACATATTTTCAAGCTCCTCGACCGCTCCCTCAGCACGTCTGGTCCACTGCTGACCCCAGCAAGGCACTCCCATTTCCGTCACGGCGCGTTTCTTTTCCAGAATGTCCTTTTCAGCCTTACAGGTCCCATCTCTCTACTTACGCCGTCCATGTTTTCTTGCATGCTGTCATCTTTTTTCCACTATTGTGCTTAACGTATGAATCGCAGTTCAAGTCCTTGTCTGGCGGTTCCAGAATCCGCGTCGTACCGGAGTCTGGTGTGACGCCTGCCTTGTCCCTTCACACTGTCTTCTCTGGCCCTTCCGTGTGCCTTGCTGTTCCTCATGGGAAAGCCAGACGGGCGTACCGGGTAAACAAGCCTTCGGTGGCAGATGCCGTGCTCATCCAGCCGGGAGTTGGGCTGTTCGGTGTTTGCTGTAGCTGTAGGAGCCAGAGGCTTCAAGTTCCGCTCACGTCCTTGTTTTTGTCCCCGTTGTTGTCTTTGGGCTTCCCTGAGCGTTCCTCCTTCAGTAGCCTGGCAGCGCTCTTGGCTCCAGCCCAGGGTCCTTGTACTGGCTGCATGAAAACCCAGAGGAGCTCCTGGACAGAAAAGCCAGGGAGGCGGCTCCAACAGCCCCCACCCCTGAGCGTGCGTGCACACAAGACTGTAGCCCCTGGAGCTTCTCCGCCTCACACCAGACATACTCAGCCTCCAGCAATTTGTCAAGATCACCAGTGCAGTGTCCCTACCAGTTCACGCCCCCGCGACCCCTGCTTCCAGCACGCAGGCCTCCGCGTGACTTCCCACGATCACTGCCTCTCAGGATTTCAGGGTGGCCGTTGGCTCGATGACCTCAGTTCCCTAACAGACCCAGGAAAAGTCATGGATTACCAGTTTATTAGCTTTGTTTTTCATTGTGAAGATGGGAGTGAGGACTTTCAAGCTCGTTACGTTTCAGAGCAGAAACAGGAAACAGCAGAACACTGACGCGAACTCGGGGACAAGGTCATGGTTAGCTCTGGAGACCTTGGGTGCTGTGGCACCAACAGTCCGCTTGCTCTGTTTTCTCCTTGAGTGTGTCAGCGCACACCTCCGAGCTCACCCCTAGCCTCAACCCCACCGACCCCTGACCTCGCCCCCTCTGACCGCATTTCAGATGGAAGGGACGGGGGCTGTCGATGTGGAGGGGGCTCTGTTTTACACACTATTTGATCATCAAAAAGCTGAAAATTACCTGTCACAAACTGGCCTCAGTAACGTGGCTGCATCAAAACTTCTTGTGCCCTGGAAACAAACGGAAGCAGGAGGGCTCTGATTTGAACGGTCTAACCCAGCCCTTTTTTAGTGGAAAGCGGGGCTGGTGGAGACTGCATCCTGGCCTTCTCCATCCTTACCTCCAGTCTCCCCATTTCGTGGCTCTTTGCTACCTCATCTCATGCGGCCTTTCTCGGTGAGCAGCCTCTTACCTGAGCCCCGCCCTGGGGCAGGGGTGTGACCTTCCGCCCCGCAGATACCAGTGAAGTCCCTTGGCCTGGAGTCCTGTCCCTTTCTAGTAACACAGCCATAGAAGTTGGCCTGACTGTGCATTCCGTGGGGCCCCACTCTGTGCGACTTGCTTTATGATGCTTCTCTCACCTGTGCCTCACCGCTGCCCTTTGAAGTGGGAAAACGACAAATCGGATTAGACAGGTGATGTTCGCCAGGCCACGTGACTAGTGTGCGGTGAAGCCAGGTCCAAACTGAACTCCTTCTAGGACTTAAAGGAGGGCTTCCCCTAACTTGCTCCTCTGAGAGGCAGCCCCTGGACTCGTAGGAACCACCACCCAGCCTCTTATCTGGGATGTGGGGACAGCTGTTTGCAAGTCCAAATTCAGCAGATAATCCAGCAGTTGCCTGGGACACAGCCCGCGGGTCCCCCACTAGCTCCTACTCCTGGAGGCAAGGACTGTCTTCATTCTCCACTGAGTCCCTGAAACAGTAGCCCTAGTAAAGCAAAATGTTGGCAACATGAATAAGCGAGGAAATGAACAGCTTCCTGACCGAAGGAAGGAAGGAAGGAAGGAAGGAACGAACGAACGAACGAACGAACGAACGAACGAACTCTCGGCACAGGAGGAAGGCCTTCCAGGCCTTGCACAGCCCTGGGTGGTCACTCGTAGCAGACTGCCAGCCCTGATGGGACAGGGACCCTGCAGGTCCCGTTCCACAGGCTGTGACCAGCCGAACCGGCCCATGCCTGGCGCAGACTGAGTTTTCAACAGACTCCGCTCCTGCTGGGGGCGGGTCTCGTCAGAGGCAGTCCCTCCAGGAGCGGCTGTCCCTCTCCCCGCAGGATGAGGGATAGATGTCGCTCCCCTGGGAGCGGCTGCTTTGCTGGATATCCCAGTCCCACCCCTGCCGCCTGCTGTCCCAGGACGCTCACAGCTGTCACTACAGTGCCGTTGCTCAGCCCTCACCCCACCTGCTACGTCCCCAACCCTGCGCAACATGCAGCTTCGGCAGAGAAACACGGCCCGGAGCCTGAGTGAGTTAGAACCTGGCTCCGGCACTAAGGGAGGGGCTCAGGGGTCACTCCTGTCACAGATGAGAAGAAGAAAGTGTGAGCAAGTGACCCAGGGCCGCCACCCCCACTCCCAGCGCGGCGTTCGGTGGCCCCCAGCCCTGGCCTCTCTCCACTTGCCCACGTATGTGCCTGTGGGCCCCCTCGGGGCAGGAGTGGTCGGCCACTGCGTTCTAGACTCAGCACGCACCGTTACAGGCCCTTCACGTCTGTTTCAGGTTTGGTTTTTGCCTTTTCATTGACAATGCCCGTAGAAGAAGAAAACACCCAAAGATGCAGCAGGAAAAGCTCGCCGCCGCCACCTCCCGGCCCACCACGGGCAGTGAGCCCGAGTGCGGCCGCTGCCACCCCAGGAGCACAGACGGGCCGTGGAGATGGGGGTGGGGGAGTCCCTTGGGTGTCCAGCCCAGCCTCCCCTCTAACACTGGAAAGCCAAGCTGTGGTGTGAAGTGAGATGTTGAATCTCAAACCCCGTGTTAAAAAAGAATCACAGAACTTAGACTTCAATCACAAAGATCATTCTGCCGAAGCATATTTTTAAAAGGCTGTGAAACATTACGCAACGTGTGCATGGCTTAATTATGCGTTTAGAACAGCCTAGCCCGACTCTTTCCCTGCAGTAAAACATGACAGAGCATGAGTCACGGTCTAGTGCCTTCTGCTCGCTGCGGCCTCAGACGCAGCGCGAGGGGCGTGGGGCTGCCTGCACGTGGCACAGCCCGGGGGGCCGCACGACAATGGCAAACCTTCTTTTGTTTGCTTTTTAAATGATTAAAATGCCTGAGGACTACAGAGTCCCTTCGCAGGTGTGCGCAGTCAGGCCATAGGATATCTTCCACAAAATATCCGAGTGTACGTTTTTTTTCCACTGGGAAGCAAAATACTTGTAGGAATTTGGGAATCTTGAACAATCTGCTGTTAACTGTTCGCCTGCATTGCGGGGAACACAGTCAGCTGTGAGATGGTGCACAATCTCCGACTGAGGTCAAACGTATTCTCCACGGAGTTCAGAATGGACCAGCTCACTCTCTTTGCCAGCTCTGCAACTTCTCTGATGTTCAGAATCAAATGGAAACCTTACTTAAGATTAGATTTCCCAGAGTCCAAGTGGAAGTAGCTGTCCAGGTTTTCACACTTACAAATCCAGTTGTTTTAAAGGAAAGAAAGGCATAGGTCGGTATGCGGGGACGGAGGGGCATCGGAGGAGGAGGAGAAGGAAGCCCTGGGCCCCCGGCACCTGACTGCGTCACAGACCCGGACAGCTTCACAGAGGTTAGCAGCCACGGCCAACTCGTTTGGAAACGGCCAGCCCCCGGAGGAGCGGAGCGGGGTGTTCTATCCCCAGGAGGAATAACTCAATTCTGCGTCACGGCCCATACAGAACTGCCCGTACAGAACGCACACGCAGTGTTTTCCTGAGGAACACTGTTCTTTCTACCTTTGTTCCCAGCGTTCCGAAGTCGGCGCGAGAGGGCCCTGGGGAGTTAGTCTAGTTGGCTGTCTGCTTTGTCCGCAAAGAAGGTGGGACGCAAAGAGAAAATTAAGGTTTAACCCTAAAGAAATGTAAAGTTATCTTCTGGTAGGACAGTGGCCGATCTAAATGTTCTTACGTATTTTGCCTTAAATGAAGGGGTTTTTTTTCCTTCTCCTTTTCATCTGCAAACAGCACAATGCTTTTGAAAACAGACTCCCGTGAATGCTAGAGTCAAATTTACAAAATCCTTTTCACCTAAATCTTCTGAAGTCTGACTTCTTTTGTCTCCTCTCTACCCTGGGCCTCTTTTAATGGCAATCTGCAAAATACCTGCTGAACATTCTGCCCGTGACAAGTGACAAGACGCAGGACACCTCTGTACGTGGGCGTGAGAGCGCGAGCTCTCCGCCCCCAGGTTGGGGACCAGGCACCGGCTGCGTCGCCAGCCTCCCGGCCAAACCTTCTTTTCTGTCATCCCTGGCAGAGAATTCATCCAAGTAGAAAACACCGAAACCCTGTGGAATATTTATGCCTAAAGTCCAAAAAATAAAACCTCCGTTCTACTTTGCTTCCTGGGCACAGACAGACTGGTGGCCATCTGGGTTTATGGGGTGGTGGTTCTGACGGTGATAACTGTCAGTATAAAAAGATTCTGATGGTGATAACCTTCAGGGCTGGTCCAGCTGGAACAGCCTGGGCAGTCAACGCGTGCTGTGGTTCAACCGTCTGAATGTTAACGCCCCACCTGGAAGCATCCCCCACCCTTCTCGACGTTAGGCACATGATTAAATACAGCCTTCGCAAGGAACGGCTATCAGAGGGAAATCTCCGAGAATCACACATACACTGCATTTCAGGAGCTCAGAGGGAGAAATCATTGAGCAAAAGCAAGTATGTGGACTCCAGTGGGCTCATTAACACGGGTAGCCAGGGCACACATGTGCGATGTGTTGAAACGAGTGTCTAGTCTCCTGTTCAAAGACTTTTTACTTTGAAATCGCTCCCCACTTTACATGTAACTGACCTCCCTGACTCTCTGCAGACACCAGGCAGATCCAGCCCTCCCCGCCGTGGTCCTACGATCAGTCCTACCAGTACCTGGGGTCAATCACCTCTCCTTCCGTACACCCAGCGACACCCATCTCGCCTGGACGGGCCAGCGGCATGACGACCCTCTCTGCTGAGATTTCCAGCCGACTCTCAAGTAAGCTGCTTGGTGACACACTGTGAAACTGAACTAGGGTGGAGGGTCCAAGAGACGAGAGAGGCACAGGGGGCGGGCGGCGTGTTTAATGGGTAAAGTGTGGCTGCAAGACAAAGCTGTCCAGCTCTAAGTCCCACGGCCACGCACCGCCTGCCCTCGACACCCAGAGGCAGAAGCGGCGTGGGGACATGGACCCCCGGGTGCTTTGGGGTTGTCCCTGCCTTACAAGCAAAGGTGGCAGCTGCAGGGTTCGCAACGTAAGGCCAAAGAAGTCAGCGCCTGGAACTCAGATGGGACTGGCCCACCTGACACGGGCGTGCTCTCCCGGGTCACGCGAGCAGCAGCACCCCTGGGTGCCCGTGCAGCGGGAAGCACGCACAGCCCCAATGAGACCTCTCCAGCTAACTGCCGCCCCTAGCAGGTTCCAGGAGCCTCATGGAAAGCTTGGATGTCGTGGTTAGTGCGACCGTGGTTAGCAGGAGCTCATTAAATATTAGTCATTTCACCTAGACCTCTGGGCTTGGCACTCACCTTTGCTCGTGGGCAGGGAAGTCGGAGTTACAGAGAAAAATTCCTTTGTTGAAAGCAAAAGAAGAAACTCCATTTGAGGCTTTGAAATTGGAGCTGGACCGAACTGTGGAAACAGCTCAGAGCGCTTCGGCATTCTGGAGCCTGCAGACACACTTCACGTGTGTTGGGGGAGGGGGCGGCCGTTCTGCTTTTCTGCCCTGGGATCAGATTATCGCAGATTGGGGGGCAGAGGCGTCGTGTCTGGCATTTTAGATGTTGTGTAACGCTGTGCTGGCCGAGCGCTGTGGCTGCTTGGGATCTCACCCAGTGGTTTAGCTTCTTCTCAGGGCTCCTCCACGGTAGCACCAGGGGTGTTTGGGGCCAGAAAATTCTTTGTGGGGGCGGAGCCATCCTATGCAACGCAGGGTGTTTGGCAGCGTCTCTGGCCTCTGTGTTCCAGTAGCACCCACCCCTCCATCACAACACACACAGTGTCTCCAGACACTGCCAGCGTCCCGAGGGCCCAAACTGTCCCCGTTGGGAACCGCAGCCCTCAGGGATTCTCGGGTGCTGTAGTGAAACAGGACGCCCACTCGGCTTCCCGGTTCTCACACGATTTTCGGCCTTCAGTGCCAACATTTTTGTGGCACCTGCCGGGCTGTGGCGTTGAGGAAGCAGCACAGGAGCCAGGACGTCTGTCCAGCTTGTGGTTTCAGAAGTTCTGTCCCCTCGGGACCAGTCTGACCCGAGGCGCTTGCCAATTTGTACTGGCTCTTCTCAGGGAGAGTGCGGTGCCCGTGGGCTGGCTGTGGTCTGCATCCAGGACAGTCACTGTTGTCCTTGGAAGCGTCCCTGCTGCGGGTCTGACCCTTAGAATGCATCTGACCCGGTCGGCACCGGAGATCTGCAGCTTATTGTCCGAGAACCCTAGGGGCCGGCTGCTCCCGCTGACCGGTGACCCAACATGCAGGTGACCATTTCTCTAAAGGAATGGGCACCCCCAAGCCCTGCATCACAGTTACACTTACGAACAACCTGGACTTCAGGTGCCCAAGCAGTAAGGCAGGACATTTTATGGCATGAGGGTGCCAAGTAAATACAAACCAGGTCCCATTCTCACCCTCCTCTGCTGCCTTGGAGGGAGGACCAGAGAGAACGGCAGAGACCGCCGGAGATGCTTTTCAACTCAGCAGACTACACCCCGGGCACCAGGCCTGGGGCACTGGCCGAGAAGTGTGCTTGTCTGCTGTGGGCACGAGGGGCTGGGATCCATAAAGCAGCTGCCCGGCCCCACTTTTGGAACCCAGCACCGCTCGGGCCTGCGGGCCCCTCTGACCCCAGCCCAGGCCCGTGCTCCGCCCGCCGTCCAGTCCCCGGGCCCACCGGGGCCACCTTCCGCAAGGGGCACTCTGTCTGTCTCCTTCCTTTGCAGACTCACTCCGCACCTTGTCTGAAAAGAGTTGTCATCTGGGGGTTTTCTTTGCTTCTTTTCTTTTTCTTTGTTTAAAAGAAATTAATGTTTAACTGCCAGCCTGGGCGACAGACGGCGTGCATTATTCTGAGTCATGCAGAAGGCCCCTTTAAGGCGGCCAGTATCTGCTCAGGCTGCGTAACCCTTTGGGGGCAGTGGGAGGGGGCCCGGAGCGGGGCTGCTTTCATCCACGTCAAACTGTGGAATGAAGACGTGAGCTGTCGCAGCAAATATTCAGCCCCATCGGTGGGGAAACATCTCCAACTAAAACACCTGAACTCCTAATCCCCAGATTTCCTACTCTTTAAAAGCTCCCTGCCCGTATCGGGGTCTGCCCCTCCCCCACACTGATACTGAATACGGGGCGCCAGGCCAGCCAAAAGGACAAATGAGCTGCCCCAGGTGTATAACTGGCGAGGTCTGGTAGGGGTATCAGACCGGATATAAAAATGAAAACAAATATTTGAACAGATCATTTGAATCTGAGCATATCTAAAGGGCTGAAATTGTCTTATTCTCAACATGTGTGTAAAAAGGACAATCCGACCGCAGGAATGGTCTTTTGTAGAACGACATTGTTGCTATGCAGACAGAAGGAGAATCACGGGCAGTATTTAAGATCTTCCAGGTATTCGCCCGCAAGTGAAAACTCTTTGTCCCTGACAGCTGAGACCACAGCATCATCCCATTGCTGCGTCCGTGACAAACCACGGGCTCGCTCAGGGTTCTGGGAACGGGTGCTATCGCCAGGCTAGAAGGCAGTAGTCGGGACAGACTGACAGAGCATGTCCAGACATCACTGGGAAACAGGGTGACCTTTCATTCATTTTCCACTGGGTTCACCTTTTTGTCTCAGGGCAAATGAAGCAAGAGGAGTAGTGGGCGGAGTCATTTACTTGGGTCCGCAGGATTGCATCAGATGAAAACAAATTGATTGTATTTGCCTAATGCTTTTCCTCCTACCTCAGCTGCTCCCTAGACTATATAAATCTTACTGGAAAAATAGAGTAAAGCTTCCTGTTAACTCTCAAACATGTCACAGCTCCATGTAAGCAAAAACAAGTGACACACAGCTTGCTCACAGATGGCCCCAGTGAGCGGGCAGGGACAAACCCTGAGGAATGAGGTGTGGCCTGGCTTCAGGACAGACTAGAGAGGGAGACGGTGGAAAGGCAGCCTGGAAGCCCCGTTAGTACCTCCTTCTTCCCTGGCTGCAAGTCTGACTCGCTTAGAAAAGATTAACAGGACTGTCTGCGTACAAGTGAGACTCCTGGTTTCCTCATTAGGCAGAGATTTGCTGCAGACTTCGCTTGTTTCTATAAACTTTAATTACCTCTCTGATGAGAAATATATCCCCTCATCACATTCACCCCAAATTTACAGAGGAGGTCATTTTTAAAAAACGTGTTAGAGCAATAAAACACCACTGGAGGGTGGGAGTGGGGAGTGGGCAAAGGGGAGAGAGAGACAGAAAGGAACACACTCGCGCTGCCTGCCTGCTGGAATGATAGGCTAGAAATATGAGGAAGTGGATCGAGGGCCCCTGCCTCCCTGAAACAGATTAGTCCCCACCAGCAGCTTTCCTTTCACAGCAAGCTTTTGGCTTCTTCTGGCTTCTCTGTCGGCCTGAACACGAGAGGTCACAGGCCATGTGCCATCCTGCACTTGGAATTGTTCTGTTTGTTGACTTGAGAACTTAACAATCTTACAGCACTTAATTCTTGCCTCTGCTCTGTCTCGTCGCTGTCTTCGGGGTTTGCTGAGATAAAGACGCGGTCCTAGTCCTGCACCTACAGTGCTGGTTCTCAAAGGGGCGTGGGGAGTTGCGTCCCCACCCCCAGAGCATCTGGCATGGTCCGGAGGCACGGGCGGTTACAACAGTTCCCAGAGTGGGCACCACTGGCGTCGGGTGAGCGAAGGCCGAGATGCTGCCACGCACCCTGCAATGCCTGGGGTAGCCCTCCATATCCCGACAAGCAACGGTCCGGCCCGAGAGCGGTCAGTGGCGCCGCTTCTGGGAAACTCTGCCCTAGAAGGCACAGGGAACCCTTCCTGGCACCCAGAGCCCCATAGTTGCCAGGGGCAGCCTGTGTTAAGAAAACCACACAGGGATGCCCATCCGTGAAACTGTAAATGCGTAATTCTAGCAAGGTGAGTTTTACGGGCAAAGTTTTGCCATTCGTGGCAAAATTTCAACATGTGCAAAAATGGAATAGATCACTCAAGGTCCAGCGGCCACTCACATTAACAAACCAGCGAGGCACACACTAGAGAGCACCAGGCAAAATCGAGGCTGAACTGTTTCCTAAAATGTGTACCTGGTCAGAGGTAGAGGCAGGGAGAAACTGGCGGTGGCAGCATCCACACAGTCATCACCATGGCATGCTAGGCTGACTCACAGGAAGTCGGCAATTTTGAACTGTTTGTGGCACTTTGCAATTGCAAAGGCCAATTTCCTGTGATTCAACCTAAGTGTTATTTATAAGGTATTGTAACTGTTGTTACATATTGGTATTCTTGTGATACGATATTATGCATGACATTCTATTAATATGAATTTATTAATGCACCCATTACAATTGTCATCATATAGTGTTATATTGTTAACAATTATATATTGTTAATATCAGAGTAAATTTATATTAATAGTGGTGCATTAATACATTGATTATCTAGCGGGTTGGCCAACTTTGTTCTGTAGAGAGCCAGAAACTAAATGTCTTCGAATTCCAGGGCCCTAGGGTCTGTGTCAGGGCCGCTCAGTTGCGCAGAGAGGACTCAAAAATAGCCAGAGACAGTACATAAAAGAACGCGTGAGGCCGACGCCAATAAACTTCATGGATGGACCCTGAAGTTCGAATCTCACATAACTTTCATATCAGGAAATGCTCTTCTTCTGACTTTCCCCAACCATTTAAAAAAGTAACCCTCAACCCTAGCTCACGAGCCGCACGAAAACTGGCCCGGGGGATTTGACCTGGGGACTGTAGTTTGCCGGCCAGGATTAGGTATTAGACCTGTGCTACACGCGTTCCATATCATGTCTACACATACTATACCTACACTGCATCTGTATTAGTACACACTATGTTATGTGTCATCCCCATTACCTGATAGCATACGTTACCTTCCATTACTATGCACGAGCACATGACCTCCCTGGGCAGCAGCGTTCTGGGAAGTCTTCAACTCCCTGGCCAATAGTATTCTGCCTCTTTCCCCACCTGCCCCAGAAGCTGTATTCTGGGTTCTCTTCCCTCTACCTGGGCGGCGGCATTCCGGGTAATGTGTCTTCCTGGGCCTAGCGTCCTGGGTTCTCTTCCATCTCCCCAGCAGTAGCGTCCCAGTTCCACTCCGTGTTCCTGGGCAGCAGCGTCCTGGCAACCCGCCCCGTGGGCAGCCCGGGCGGAGGGGCGAGGCCTCCCAGGGTTCCCGTCTCACGTGTTTTCCTGCCCCGCAGCGGCTCCTGACCTGACGGCCTTCGGCGACCCGCGCCAGTTCCCGGCGCTGCCAGACCCCCGGATGCACTACCCCGGCGCCTTCACCTACTCCCCGACGCCCGTCACCTCGGGCATCGGCATCGGCATGTCGGCCATGAGCTCGGCCACGCGCTACCACACGTACCTGCCGCCGCCCTACCCCGGCTCGTCACAGGCGCAGGGCGGCCCCTTCCAGGCCAGCTCGCCCTCCTACCACCTGTACTACGGCGCCTCGGCTGGCTCCTACCAGTTCTCCATGGTGGGCGGCGAGCGCTCGCCGCCGCGCATCCTGCCGCCCTGCACCAACGCTTCCACGGGCTCGGCGCTGCTCAACCCCAGCCTGCCCACCCAGAGCGACGTGGTGGAGGCCGAGGGCAGCCACAGCAACTCGCCCACCAACATGGCGCCCGCCGCGCGCCTGGAGGAGGCCGTGTGGCGGCCCTACTGAGCGCCCGCAGGGCACCGGGCCTCGGGTGGGACCAGGCGCTGGACCCGCCGCCCCACCGGCCTCGCATCCGCGCCTCCCAGTCTGGCCCTCGGTCCATCCGTCCCAGCACATGGCCCCGCTGCGGGCAAACAGGAAGATTGCAGAGGGAAACTGTGAACGCTTCTGATTTAGAAATGCTGTGAATAAAAGAAAGATTTTATACCCTGACTTCACTTTTTAACCAAGTTGTTTATTCCAAAGAATGGAATTTTAGTTGGGGAGGGGGGTCGGGGCGGGGAGAGATGCAACTCATCCTGTTTGGTGTCAAATTCGTATTTTTAATGTTCTTTTCCAGCACCTTATAAATTGCAAAATGCGTATTTGCATTTGGGGTGGTTTTTATTTTTATATATATATATAAATTTGAGCTTGCTTCTTTCTTGCTATGATAGTTGAAAAATACGGTTCCTTTTCTTGTATGTTTTATTTAACTTTTCTTTTGGACTTTTGTGTAGCTGTTTTTAAGAAACAGCTGCAGCTTTGGGTCATTTTCAACTACTGTATTCCCACAAGGAATCCCTAGATATTTATGTATCTCGATGTTTAGACACTTACTTATGTGTTGATACTTTTTTTATTTAAATGTACTTATATTAAGAGGAAAAATATTAAGTACTACAGTTTTTGGTTTTGATAGTAGCCA
The DNA here is from genome assembly GCA_004027475.1 of Anoura caudifer. Lineage (NCBI taxonomy): Eukaryota > Metazoa > Chordata > Mammalia > Chiroptera > Phyllostomidae > Anoura > Anoura caudifer. The sequence continues at coordinate 20,428 of PVKU01010192.1, forward strand.
AAGTTAAATGTATCACATTGAAAAAGGATGGGTAATGTGATCACTTGGTTATCTAAATATTGTTTACATTAAACTTCCTTTAAAGTTCATCAAACGAGTTGGTAGCTAATGCAGCAATGTTTTCAATAGGCTTTTTAGCTACTGAGGGTCACTCCAAAGATTTGAAGTACGGAGTTTTCTGCCAAGCTCAACAAAGTGTCTCCTCCCCAACTCCCTCCCTTCAACTCTGGTTCCTGAAGTTTCAGCCGATGGTGGCGATGGCCCCTCTGGAGAGGCCTTGCTTTCCGCCTAGGGGTTTGCTCTCTCCCTAGCCTCTTGATAACTTCAGACAGGCTCTGGCAGAGAACAAATCCAGAGTCAACTGTGGAGAAGCAGTATCCACCTGGGAACCAAATGAATGAGGTTAGGGGCTCCTTAAATGCTGGGTGCTAGGGTAGGAAGGAGATCGTCTGAATTCAGAGTTCAGGTTTTTAGCTCCAAGAAAATACTCCTCTTCCATGCAGCACCTGTTTGTTTACGTGGAAGGGAAGGGCCTAGGGGGGTGCCTTTGACATGGAAGGTCTCCCGCTGAGTTTTCCCAGGGTGGGTCGGCAGCAGGCTGGGGCAGGCCCGTTGCCCTCTGTGCCTGGAGTCACCGGGGACAGCACCTGTCCCACCTAGGCAGGACCCATCGCCTGCTGCTCCTGAACCAGCACCTCTGCATTGCTTTCACCAGGCTGAGACCCCACCCTGGGGGGGAGGGTGCATGTTAGCCTGACAGGAAAAGTACCTGTCACCACTGCTGCCATGGCTACAATTCAAACATATCCAATGTCGCTGTAAATTTTATGGCACTATTTTTATTGGAGGATTTGGTCAGAATGCAGTTGTTGTACAACTCATAAATACTAACTGCTGATGTTGACGTGTGCTCAGAATGATCTGGTTGTTATTTAATGTACCTCTTAAATTAGATGAAATGATTTCAGGTCAACTCGGAAGAGTATTTGAAAGCAGGACTTTAGAACAGTGTTTGATTTTTATTTTAGAAACTTAAGGATGCAAATTAGAAAGATCTTTGGCTGCAGGCAGCGAAACAGCTGAACTTATTTAAAACAACTTTGTTTTTGAGTTTTCTTATATATCCAGGGGTGAGCGAGGCAGATTGACAGTTGTGAGTACGTGAAACGGAGAGTTTATTCTTGTATTATTATTTATTGATTATTGTATTGTTCTCCGTACGAACAACTGCCAGCCCGCCTGGCCCGCCCCTGCGCATGCCCTTGTTTTACGCAGACGCAGTAGCACTTTGCCGAGAGGGAAGAGCGGAGCGGTTTGTGCTGTCAGGTACAGTTTTCTAGGAAAGAGCTGAAGCAGATCTTGGAGAAACTCAGAATGTGTTCGTTTTGGACAATTCTTCCTCCACAATTCGATGTCACATTTTATTCTGTTGTTACATTTTTTGCACCGAAATTTATCTTTGTCAGTAATTTAAAAACTTTCACTTCTGTAAAGAATCCTTAATTCGCTTACCCCAAATTCGGTTTAAATGTTTTGTTCGGCACATGTTGCCACATGTGACCTGACACAATGTTTGGGGAGAAGGGGTTGGGAATGAAGGAAAAACATGATTTTTAGTCCAGTTCTGGGACCTGACGGCATTCCAACTCAGAATCAGCCCAGCGCCTTACCAGGGAATCCGATCACCTTTCCCATTGAATCCTCACTGTCACAGTCCCGTTTGCGGGGGGAAGGCTCATCACTTTGCTGTGGACCCACCAAACTCTGAATGGCTTGGCTGTTCAGTGTTTCACAGACCCTTACCAGCATACGTGGTATTTAATTGTTCCAGAAAAGAATAAATCGAAGTTGAGTTGTTTTGGAGGTTGGTCTCACGCTTCGTGCATTTTCCCGAGGAACTGCAGTCACTGCATCGGGCTAAAAGGAGGCAGCCCTGGTCGGGGAGACCCGTGTGCCAATAACAGAAAACTGGCTGATCTGGCAGCACTGGTCCAGGAGGAGGAAGATGAGATAGGCCATCTCTGTTGCTTATTCAGGCCCTTACTTATCATTAAAATGTGGACATGTAGTTCATTTCAGTTTTTCTTTTTCTCGCTGTCTAACAACACTTCCAATTCTCTCCCGCTCTGCCCCTTCACGACTCCTGCCTCCCTTTGTGCAGGGAGACAGCACACACCCCCTGCCCCGAACACAGCCTGTCCGGAGCCAGAGGAGGGGCTCTCCTCCCTTGCCACTGAGGAACACGGTGGGTGAGTCAGCTTTCTCCTGCTGGTGAGTTTCTTCCCCTGAGCAGAGGCCTTGCCAGCCGCTTTGGATCGGCTTGCTGTCCTAGCTCAGCGACAGAAGCCTTCCCTGGGCCCGGGGCAGTCAGGGGCTGCACAGCTTGCTGCTGCCCAGGTTTCTGTGCAGATAAACAAAGGGGCTGATGAGAAAGGGAATGAACGGTTTTACCCAAATATCCTGCAATTTCAGGTTGCAGGTTTCTGTCCTGAAATACCTGTTTCCCTGGGACATTCAGTCCTGGTGATTCTCAGTTCTGGGGGTTTGATTTTTTTCCAGGGGGATGCGTTTGGGGTCTTTCACATCAAAAGTCAGTTTAACAATAATCTCAGAAAACATTTTTTTATATTTGAACAAGTTGCCTTTTTGTTTACCTACAGTATATAACTGAGGTTTTTGTTTGTCTGGATTTTTTTTTCCAGTTTTTCCTTTCTCCTTAGCCAGATCAGTATTGATGAGGCTGATCATTTGGCTTTTTTTTTCCTTCCGGAAGAGTTGCATCAACAGAGTTAATTGTATTTATGTGTGTAAATAGATTTTAAGCTTCATTATAAAATATTGTTAATACCTGTAATAACTTTTTTCAATTTTTTGTGTTTCTAAGGACTTTTTCTTATGTTTGCTCAGTACTGTAGAAAAAAAAATGCTTCTTTCTACTTTATTTTAGACTTTCAAATGAGCTACTTTTTATTCACTTTTGTAATAATTCCAATTTTTCTTTAATTCACTCTTTGTTTTAGGAAACATGAATGTGCAAAAAAAAAAACTGTTGGTTACTTGTGCTATTCTGGATGTATAAAAATCAGTGAAAACAATAAACTTTCACATTGAAATGACAGTAGAACGCATCTATTGAAAAAGTAGCGACGGCAAATGCGGCCCTACTTGGCTAGGCCCCGCCTCGTGGCCACCCGCCCGCGTGGCGCGCATCAGTCCGCAGAGCACCCTGGAGACGTGGGTGGGTCTTTATCCCGCACTCACACCTCGCTCGCATCCTGAAAGGGAACTGTGGGTCTCGCGTTTGAAACCCGGTCGGATTCGAGAGGACGCCCCAGAAGCCCCTCTCCGAGGTGTTTCTAGGTAGCGCGGGGGGCGTGGTTCTCTGTGGTCTGTGGGCCGCCTCCCCTCCTCCTGGCCGCTCACGGTGCCCAGGGTGCAGCGTGTCCGGCCCACCGCCGCCGCCAGGGACTCATCGGAGCCTTACTTTCTCTGTACCCCAGTATCTTCTGTAAAGCCGATATTATGACTGAATGGCAAATAAACAATTTGCAAGTACACACACCAGACCACGCTGGTTTCATCTTTCTCTGCCCCGGAGGGCTGGACCGCCAAGCCCACCCGGTAACACCGGCCGCACCGCAGCTTGCAGGGCCCCAGGGCCCAGCCAAGGCCCAGGCTCCCGGGGTGCACCCTTGGGTGCTAAGGAGAGCTGAGACACATTGCGATGCTTGTCTCTGAAACAGGAAAGAAAAAGAGAAACAGACTCACGTGGGCTTTGCAAACCCAGAGTGGAAAGGGTCTGCGTTCTCCCTGAGGCCGGTCACCGTCCTCCGCCTCCATTTCCGCAGACGACGGGCCCAGGCGGCCTGGGGTAGGGGTGGGTGGCTTTAAAAAGAAGTGCGTGCTTTCCCCCCACCGCCCCTGCCAATCATTAGCAGTATTTCCGACCCAACGCTGCCACCCGAGTCAGCTCCCAGCCAGACGCCACCGTCTAGGGCTCCTTGCCAGGTCTGGTCCTTGCCCTCTCCTGGGCAGGAGTGCTCTGCACAGCGCCCACAGAGAGTGTCAGGAGCCAAAGCAGGTGGGATCAAAAGAAATTGCTGGCGTAGGAAGTCACGGCTAATGAGCAAAGGCAGGAAGCGGGCGGCAGGACCGGGTTATCTGTGTTAGGAAAGGAAGCCGGGGGAGCCGCTGAAAGCGGGTCCCCAGGAGTCAGACAGCGGGTGGCGGGGGGAGCCCCAGTTCTGTCTCTCACGAAGGAGCGAATGAGACTAGCGCCCCAGTCTTCCTCTGCTGCGAAGGGGAGACAATACCGCCTTCAGCTACAGACTTTAAATAAGCTCATGCGCGTCAAAGCACCTTAACCGGTGCTTGGCACGAAACACGTACTCGGTAAATGTTAAATGCACACCGTGGGACTGGTCATTAAAAATGTAAACGGTGCCACATGATCTCACTTGTATGTGGAATCTAATGAACCAAGTCATTTAACAACAACACAGGAGCAGACTCAGGGATCCATTGAACAGCTGTCAGAGGGGAGGGGGTTTGAGGGAGTAAGTGGACAAAAGGTGAAGGGATTGAGAAAAAGTGTGTGTGTGTGTGTGTGTGTGCGCGCGTGTGCATGTGACACAGGCACAGACAGCAGTGTGGTGACGGCCAGAGGGAAAAGCAGGTGGGGGAGGTGACGAGGGAGGGGGGACAGGTGGGGCCCGAAAGACACGTGACTCGGGGCAATGGGCGCACAGGGCAGTGTGCGGACGGCGTTTCGCTGAGTTGTGTCCTTGAAACCGGTATGGTTTTGTGAACCAATGTGCCCCCAATACACTCCCTAAAAAATAAAAAGGTAAACAATACAGTATAAAAAGTTGGGACACCTTCCACATCTTCCAACCCCCGCCGTGCTGTGGCCGCCCGCTGTCCTGCGTTCCCCGGCCCAGACTTACGTCCGTACCCACAGTACACGGCACAGTTTACCTGGCCCGGGCGAAGAGGCGCAGTGCCCCGCCCTTACCAGACAGGGTGCCTGCTTCCAGTGGGCATCCAAGTCCATGGCCATGACCCCCTCTGCCCGCCCCTCTCCCGATGGGTGTCAGGCTGCTCTCTGGGTCTGGCTGCTAGAATAGATCTCTGCATATATCTTATGCAGAATTGTGCATTTAAAAGGAACTGCTGGTTCAAACAAATTTTACATTTTGACAGATTGCTCTTTGAAAGGGTTTTACTGAATTTGATTTCTAGGGTCAGGGCCGTGTACTAGGAAGAGGAAGCCAGACAGGTGCCCGGTAGATGCTAGGTTCTCACTGTGTCGAGTGGGTTTTCGAACCAGACCCCAGCGTCAGAGGCCCAGAAGTGCTCCGAGTCTGTGGGCCTGAGGAAGAAAGAACACCAGCACGCCATCATTAAGTGCTTACTGCAAGCCAGGCTCTGGCTTCGGTGCCCCAGTGTAGGCGGGCTTACTCGGTTCTTACCACGGCCCTAGGTCCCATTCTGCAGATAAGGAAACTGAGGTTCGGTGAGGCTCAGCGAGCCACCCATGTGGCCACGGCTCCTGGTGGAGGAGCAGCGGTGTGAGCCCCGGAGGTTAGCCCGGGACACCCTGCTTTTAACGCCTCCCTACACTGACGCTCGGGGCAACGTTCGACATTCATTGAGGACGAGAGAGTTATCGAAACCCTCACAGGTGGCCTCCCTGGGAATACCGCCCCCTTCTTCCTAGTCTGAAAGGCAGCAGGGAGGGGTGGCCGTGTGACGGTTCCTGGAAAAGGGGGCGGGAAGGGTTTCGGAGCTCATGGTCCCGGAGAGGTTCCAGGTCAGGAGCCCCGCGCCCTGCCAGTCTGTGGGTGACAGGCCCGGGTGTCAGTCAGAGTGGGCCCGGGAGCCGTCCCACGCACCTTCCCAGCGGTGCTCTCCGCTCATCCACTTTTCACCCATAACCTTTAATTTTTAGACTGACAGGGAGATTGAGAAAACACGACCTCCTCTGGCACCGATATCAGAAACGTTAGTGTGGTGTCTCCGCAACGATCAGTGAGCCAGCGCTGGTATCTTGTTCCTCACCGAAGCCTGAGGTTGGCTCATGTGCCCGTGGTTTTCACCTCCGGCTCCCTGGGGCTCCAGGTCCCACGTGACAGGCAGTCACCGCGTCTCCTTGGACTGCGGTTGGCCGTGGCGTTTTCTCGGCCGCCCCTTGTTCCTGAGGCTCCCGACAATTTTGAAGAGCCCTGGTTGGTCATCCTGCGGGATGCTCCTCTACTGGAATTTGCCTGGTGTTTTTGCTGCAGACCAGACCTGGGTGACGAAGAGCTCAGGGGTAAGTGACACGGAGTGTCACTTGTATCACACCCTCTCGAGGGCGAACACTGTCCACAGGACTGGTGTTGGTGTGGACCCTGATCACCGGGTGGGAAAGACGTTTGTTGGCTTCTCCACTGCGCGGTGACGCTTCAGTTCCCCCCTTTCCTTCCTGCACCCTTTGGAAGGAAGTTGCTACGCCCAGGCCACATTGAATTAAGAACTGGGGGGCCCGGCTCTCTCTGCCTTCAGGAGGCAGGGGGCTTAGGCTGAGAGCTGGGACAGGCCCCAGGCCTCCACCTGCCCTGTGGGGTGTGGCAGCCAGGTGGCCCCTGGTGGGAAGTGCTCTCTCTGCTCCAGGGGTCGGGCAGGTCCTCCCCCTGTTCAATGCGTGAACAGCATGTCTCCGCCCCTGCAGCCTAGAAAACTCAAAGGTCCAGGGTTCTAGAAGCAGCCCCACGACCCCCGGTCACCTTGGCCCCACTGCCTGTCTGTGTCCCAGCCGACCTTGCCCTGACGCCCCGGATGATGCCGACAAAGTCCTCACAGAGTTTCCAGATGCGGCTCAGGAGGCCAAGACGTCCCCACCATTCAGTTTAGTGGGGGGTCGTTGGCAGAGCTTCATCTTCTGACAGGAGAGAATTCCCCACACGTTTGCTGCAGTCCAGCCCACTCTGTGTCCGTGGCTCCCCTTCACTGGGGTCTCCGAGTCCTGGATCCCAGACCCCCAAGGGAATGCCAGGGCACAGATCCCTCCCCCCACCCCGAGGGGCTTCTCAGCCATGGCTCTGCCACCTGCCTGGCAGCTCACGCACCGAGTTCTCGGGCTGGTTCTCGGAACACATTCGCTGCCCGGTGAGAGGAGGGTCCGTTTGCGCCAAATGTAAATATTGGTAATGAGATTTTGCGTGCCTCAAATTCTCCCCCCGGCTTCCATGTCATTGAGGCGGTCATAAGGAGTAATCAATGTCTGGAAAGAGTTTTGAAGATGACAAGTCTTACAAACATACAAAGTGTGATTACTGGTCACAACAAATGACTGTATGTGGCCACTGTCTTCCCTCCCCTCGGTGACTATGAGAGGTTTCTGCAGGCGATTAAACGCCGCCGTGTCTTTCTCTAAAAAAGTCCCCGTTCATCCAAAATGTATTCGGTGACCTTGAAAACGGCCAAGTCCTCTCCCTCCAACGGAGGTGGCGGACCCCCAACAAAAGACCAAGTCGCATGTTGTGTGTCAGATGGCATGTCAATTTCCAAGAGCTGCTGGAACAAAGGACAGCAAACTGGTGGCTCAGACATCCAACCTGTGTCGTCTTCCAGCTCTGGAGGCCAGAGTTCAAGGTCAAGGTGTCAGCAAGGCTGGCTCCAGGTGGAGGCTGTGAAGGAGGCTCTCTCCAGGCCTCTGTGCCTCTGGTGGTCGCCCCAGTCCTTGGTGTCCCCTGCCTTACAGACGTGTCCCTGAGGTCTCTGCCTCCTTCCTGAGGGTGTTCTGCCCTGTGGGTCTGAGTCCAGATGTCCCCGTTCTCATAAGGATCTCACTCAGGGGGGCGGGGCCCCGTCATTCATCATTAACTTGGTCACATCTACAAAGACACAAATGTTTAATTTTATTTCTGTATTTATTTATGAGGGGAAGGGAGGGGGAAGGAGAGGGAGAGAAACATGGACGTGAGAGGGAAACGCCCATTGGTTGCCTCTCGAACACGCCTCTCACACACACCCCCAACCAGGGACCGAACCCGCAACGCCGGGCATGTGCCCTGACCTGGAATCAAACCGCTCTGAGGATGATGCCCGACCCACGGAGCCCCACCGGTCCGGAGGGATGCTGTTTCCAAATAAGCTCACGTTCACAGGTACTGGGGGTCAGAACTTGAACACACCTCTTGGGGAACACAGTTCAGTCCACAGCAGCTGGGGATGCGGCTAAGGAGGGTAAGGAAGACGGGCGCACCGGGGAAGGAGGGCGCGGACACCCGAAGCAGCCCCCTGTGAAGGGGCTTGAAGGATGTGGGGGAGCGAGCCATTTAGGTGAAGGGGGGAACAGAAAGTGCAAAGGCCCGCGAGGCGGGACCTGGCATGGCGTATTCGACCTTGATCGAGCAGGCCAGGGTGGCTGAGGGAAACGCAGATGACATCACCGAGGTCGCACGGCCAGGTCGCAGAGCGCATTCCGCATGGGGCATTCGGGCTTGTCTTCTGAGAGGGCTTTCGGCAGAGTGGCGTGAGCTCAACGCCTAGGCGGTTGCTGGGCCACAGGGCCTCTCGGTGGCCCTTCCTCAGAGGGGTGCAGCGTGGCGCCAAGCACACAGCTCAGTGAGCGGAGCCAGGCTGGGGGTCAGCCCCACTTGCCTGAGCGGCGGGGGGCGCTCCAGGCAGGGAGGTCAGAAGGGGTTGGCTGCTGCATCTCTTTTCACTGTAGAGCCAACAGGCTGCACTGAGCACCTGGGTGAGGTGTGTGAGGAGGGAAGGATTCCAGATGCCTTCCAGGTGTCCGGCCTGAGGGACTCGGAGAAGGAAGTGACCCATCCTCGTGATGAAAACTTGGGGAAGATGGCGTTTGTCTAGGGACCCAGGCTCACGGTGGGGCGGGGCGAGCAGAGACCGGAGGGTGCCTGCTCTTCCAGATGCCCGTGGAGAGTGAATCCAGGTGGATGCGGAGGCCATGACAGCTGAAACAGTGGAGCCCACCTGCGAGTCAGGAATGCTGCGAGGGCCACCCGCACAGGTTCCGCAAGGAAGCGGTGTTCCATCTCCTAGAGAGTTCTCCGTGACTGGGGGCCTACTCTTTGCGAAACCAGGGGACCCTTGAACTCCCCTGTCCCTGTTCTCCTCGTCCACCTTGATAGGTGAGGAATCTTCTCTTCCTGCGCCCTTACTGCCCACGGTGGGCAGCCCTCGCAGTGGCCTACGCGTCGGTTTCACCTCCTTCCTATACCAACCTCTAAGGGATGGAGGGAGGATTCCTCTAAGCCTGTGGGTGCCTTGGCTTTGATTGTCCAACAGGATGGCCTGAGTTAAAGCCTGCAAGAACAACAAGATCCTACAGCTGAAATACCCGTGCCTTCCTTCCACTGATGAATTTCCGAGAGCCAAAACCTACTATTGGGTACACTCACATCTGTCTTCCCTGTCTACAGATTCCCTTGGGCCCAGGACTGCCTCTCCCAGCCTCCCTTGCAGCTAGACTTCCCACGTGACAAATTTCTGGCTGATGTTACCTAAATGGAAGCGGCACATGGTGACTTCTGGGTTACCTCCTCACAGGAGAGTTGGTGCGCATATTTTGCCCCTTTTCCTTCCCTTCTTCCCCAGCCTGGCTGCCTTGAATGAGGGGTGACGGTGGAGGGAGAGAGCCACACCCCATGGAGGGTGGGCAGCATCAGAAGGAGCCAGGTCCAGTGTGTTTGCAGGGCCCCCAGCCCAGCCCTGGCCTCGCTGCATCCGGCGTCATCTCCATGAAAGGAAGCTAACCATTCACCTCTCACTGAAACCGCTCACAGGTGGGCTTCCTGTCCTTCGCAGACAAACTGAATTCCAACTGACAGTCTCCGCATGCTCCCCTCTGGCCACAGCCCTGGGTGCGGGCACAAGCGCTTTCTCTTTTCCCAAACTCTGAATCCTTGCAGGCCGGTGAGGGCCTTCCAGGGTGTTTAGGCAGCACAAAGGAACGAGGCAGTGAGGGGGGCGTGGTGGGGTTGCTCCAGAATCTTCCACGACAGAAGCCCGGTGCCCGCCCTTGTAGCTCTGCCGCGCTTTGTCGGAAACGGCTTTGCCTGTGATCCATTTGCCTGACAGTCGGTTATCGTAAAAGCTAATCCAGCTTCAAAGCTTTCTGCTTTTTCTCCCATGCTCCATCCTGGTTTGTCTCCTTGTTCTGTTTTGGTTTTTTTTTTTTAAACTGTGGAATGTTTTTAAGGGCATTTCTGACTTTTCTTTAATCTTTGCCAAGGGGTTGCCGAATTTGCAGTGTTTTGTGGATAATGTTTTTTGTGGGGATTTTTTTAAAAGAATATTTGCATCTTCTTTTTTCCCTTGTGAATAAATGAGGGACTTTTAAGCCAGTTTTTCTAAATAGCCTTTTCTCAAATGTTAAGCAATATGGGGTGTTTAATTTGCTTAGTCATGTTGCTTCGTGTTTAGTTTCACATTAAGAGCTTCCGAAGGGAGGCCAAACTTTCAAAAAGGCGGATTTGAAGAGGGTGGACCATTCGGTGGCTGACTGTTAGGCTTTCCTAGGAGTCGGTTTGGGGCCATGTGATCTCGCCACTCAAAACCCAGAATCCATGCTCCTTAAAGCGACAGGATGACTCGGAACCACCAAGCTTCAGCTCCCACACCTGGAAGGAGAAGACACGACCGTCCGCTTCGTTTAACACTGCGAACAGCACACGTGTTTGGCAGAACCAGGAAAAGGAAGATGACAGAAGGTGTCGGAGGGGAGGCGGAGCAACAAGAATGCTTGCACTTGGGGTAGGGGTGGGGGGCAGGAGTTATTAGTGCAACCACCTCAGAAAACAACTGGACGCTGCTCTCAGAAAACGGAACACGCTTGCCCGGAGTCCCGGCATTTCCTCAAGCGGAAGAACACCCCATGAACTCCCTTCCTGCATACCAGGAGGTGTGCACGATCGCTCACAGCGGCACTGACGGTGACAGCACCGACTGGCCCCGCCCCACGTGTCCCCAGCATGTCCCCAGCAGACGAAGGGGTGCATGCGCCGCGTCGTGTCCTCACCACGGAATAATGTGCAGAGAGGAGGCGGAGTGGGCTGCCGTGCACGTGGCCAGGTAAATCAGAGGGGGCGTCAGGATAGCGTATAGAACATACTTCTCTTGATACAAAATTCAAAAGCGAGCAAAACTGAGCAACTACCTCTGAGAGATGTGCGTGTAGGCGTTAAAAAGTCAGGGGACTGGGTCACACAGCGCCCAGGAGACTCAGTTCCATTTGTGAGCGAGGGAGGGATGGTGTGGAGGTCTTGGGAACAGGTCCGTTCTGTTTCTCAGCCGAGGTGGTGACACATGCAAATTTATCTGGTCATTCTCCATAGAACTCGGTTCACGCAGACAGCTAACGAGATCACACCTCACTCTTGGATCCATAGTCTGCTCTCCTCCAAGGCCCCCTCAGAGTCCACGAACAACTGTCACGTGACCAGTGCCCAGCCATGGTCACCCTGTGACGCAGGTGAGGCGAGGAAACAGCTGCTGTCGGAGCCGCAACTCGGACACCACGCTCCTGCGCCTCTTCATGCGGGGTGGAGTTCGTTCCCTCCAGGAGCTGGGTCGCTGGGGGCGGAGGCAGACAAACACCAGCGTCCTGCTGAGACTGGGAGCACCCCTGGGCCTGTGTGGGTCGCCTCGGCATCTCACTTCCTTTGCGCATCTTGTAACAACGCCCCCCCCACAGCCCTGAGGATGCCCCGTGCTCTGTACGCACCCTCGTGCCTTCATACAAGGCCATCTGCAGGACTAGCTCTCCAGATGCGGCCCACGCACGGCGGGGTGGGGCATAGTCGGCTACCCTTCGCCCAAGTGAAGTGAGGCGGCAACCAGCACAGATTTAATTCAGAAACAAAGCACTCTTTCTCGGGGGTTCCACAGTCGCTTTCTTCCCCCACAAACCCCTCGAGTCTGTGCAACGCTGGTTCGAGGGCCACCGAATAAACAGGCCTTCAGCCAGACCCCAGCTCACTGGCCAATGAGGACGGGACAGTTTGCCCTCGCTGTGAGCGTCTCACGTAATCGGCCCCCCACCCCCGACCTCCCCACCTCCCGGCCTCTTTGTGTCTGAACAGCCAGCTCCCGCAGTCCCGAGGCTCGGCTCGGATTCCCCCCCACCGGACACCGGAACACGTAAACATGGGTCTGCCAGACCTCTGCCCTGTTCGTGAGCCTTTTAAAGATCAGAGAGTCATTTTCAGCTCTTGGGCTGGTCGCTGTACGACATGCTGTACTTCACCATTTTGTGACTTTTTATTGAATCTATTGGGGTGACATCGTTAGTAAAACTATACAGGTTTGGGTGTACAGTTCTGTAATTTATCGTCTGTATGCTGCCTTCTGTGCTCCCCGCCCACGGTCAAGTCTCCCTGCATCACCGTTCATTCCCCCTTTACCTCCTCCCACCTCCTCTGCCCCTCCTGTTCCTCTGCTAATCTGCATCCTATTGTCTGAGCCTCTGAGGTTTCTTTTCTTAATCCCCATCTTTTCCACCCAGCCCCCTCCCCTCTGACACTATCAGTCTGTTCTCTGCGTCTCTATTTAGTTTATTTTATTCACTAGATCCCACATATGAGTGACATCATACAGTACTTGTCTTTCCCTGACTGGCTGATTTCACTTGACGTAACACTCTCCGGGTCCATCCACCCTGTTGCAAAAGGTAAGAGGCCCTCCCTTTTACAGCCGCGTAGTATTCCCTTGTGTAAACGTGCCACAGGTTTTTTATTCACTCATCTGCTGATGGGCACCTGGGCTGCTTCCAGATCTTGGCTATTGTAAGTAATGCTGCAGTGAACGTAGGGGTGCACATGTTCTTTCAAATCAGTGCTTTGGAGTTCTTTGGATAAATTCCCAGAAGTAGAATTGCTGTGTCATAAGCAGATCCATTTTTAATTTTTAAGGTATCCCCACACTGCTTTCCACAGCGGCTGCCCCCCTCTGCAGTCCCACCAGCAGTGCACGAGGGTCCCCTTTCTCCGCGTCCTCGCCAGCACGTGCTGTTTGTTGATTGACTGATGATGGGCGTTCTGACCGGTGCGAGGTGGTATCTCCTTGTGCTTTCAGTTTGCATCCGTTTGATGATTGGTGGCATCGAGCATCTTTTCATACGTCTACAGGCCCTCTGCACGTCCTCCTTGAAGACGTGTCTAGCCAGGTCCTCTGCCCACTTTTCGATTGGATTACTTCATTTCTTGGTGTTGAGTTTTACAAGTTCTCTATATGTGCTGGCTATCGCCCCTAATCAGGCGCATCACTGGCGAGTTAAACAGCGGCCCTTTCAGAGTGGCTCATGAGGCCCTTCCCGCCCCGTGCCAACGCTGAGTCCTAACCTGGTGAGAAGAACGCCTTCCGTGGCGGACTCAACTGCTCTCCGACAGGCCGAAAGGCCCAGCACCTCCCTCTAACGCGGCTAAATTTTAAAGGGTGCGTGTCCAAGCCTCTGTACGTGTCACTCTGAAGATGCCATTACACTGACTCACGATTAGTTGGTCACGTTGACAGAAGAAACCATCAAAGAGTGAGGGGAAAAGTAAGAACCCACAAGACCCCACTTCCCTGGGCACTGGGAGGACCTGCAGGACAAGGAATGACTCCAAGGTCACGTGCAGCTGGGGACCAGGGCGCACTGCCCAACAGTCGTGGCCTCGACAGGTTCACCTGTATTTCCTGGGAAACCCCTTTACGTTCAACACTGCGTTTGAACCTGAGCTCTGCGACAGCAGGAGCGTGTCTTACACAGGCGAAGATGGCTGTGCAACAAATACAATGAGGGGTAAAACTCGAGAGCAACGAAATCAAACGCCGGAGACGCGGAGTTCAAATCGATGCCTTTTCTGAAATAATAAACATGATTGAGGCCTTTTCAGACTCGATTCTCAGAAGTATATCAGGCTGCCTCTCCTGAGGTTAGAGAGAGCTATGCATTTGGTGTGTGAAAAGTAGATTTTGAACGATTTCTGCCTCCACTGGAGTAACGTGATACAGATCAACACCCCGTAGGAAACAACGAAAGAATCTTCACAGTGGGCGTGTCTATCTGACTTCAGGGCAAACCGAGACAGCAGACGCTGCAGGGGCCGATACCCTAGAAAGAAAGGTAAAAGGAAGAGGAAGTAAGAAGTGAGGCGAGGCAGACATTCGGCACAGCTCTTGCTTTGTCCCTCCAGGTATTTTTTTGTTTCTCAAGAATTCTGAGACGCTGAAATAGTTCAGTTAGCCTTACAAAGTACAGGCACTAAAAGTGGGGCAGAGGGCCCTTTAAGGAGAAGAGGTGAGTGAGGTGCTGAGAAGTAGCCCAGGCTTCCTGCTGCGACGGGGAGCCCAGCCTCCCAGACACTGAACCCCAGACTCAACTCACCTCCATGTCTGCGTGGATTAGGTCAATCGCTCGGAAGCCACCTGCCCGCCGAAGCATACAGAGCCTCAGAGCCTCAGGTTTTCTCAGCAACTTTTTATACCCGAAGCTCACTGTTCAGTTGAAAATTACCTGGCACACCAAAAGGCACGAACATGTAACTGAAAACCAAGAGAAATCACAGGTAAAACAAATAGTCCCACAGGAGTCCTTAGATATGGGCTTAAAGATAGACGTAATTAATAAATGAAAGACGTTGACATGGCTCCGGGGAGACCCTCAGTAGAGAACTTTAAAATATAAAAAGAAAAAAGTGGAAATGCGGTGATCGAAAAATACTTGAGCTGAAACTAAGAACTTAACTAATACATTTAATAGTAAATGAGAGACAGCTGAAGACAGGATCAGCGCACTGAACAATGGGTCAAAAGGAACAGCCAGACTGAAATACAGTGTTCTTTCCAAATGTACAGAAGATAAAAGAAGACTTTTCACACACTCCTTATTTTACAAAGCCAACATAACCTTGACACCCAAACCTGAAAAGAACATCGTAAACAAGAAGAAGCACAAACCAATCACACTCATAAGCACAGAGACAAAAGGTAGAATAAAATACGATCACACTTAATTCATCGATACACACAAAAAAGATAATACACCCAGTGAAGATGGACTTGTTCCAAGGAGCCATTGAATGGGTTTACCCCCCACCGTCAACCAGCCCATTAGAACAGTGTAAACAGTGTCCTGTTTGCACACGGGATGCTGTGCAGCACCGAGACTTCGTAAACCGCCGCTTCAGCAACGAGATCGTTCTCACAAACCTGAGGCTGAGTTTAGGAGCTAAACAAAAAATACGTACTGTACGATCCCCTTTACAAAGTTTCGAACAGGAAGACGCTAATCTAAGGTTGCACAGGCTGGGATCGGGGCCACCTCGAGGAAGGAGGGCGGGAACAGTGATTGGGAGGGGCTTCCCGGGTTCCGACGATATTCCATCTCCGGCTCCAGGTCATCAAACTGAGCCACGAGTTTGATTTGTGTATCTGATGTGTCGATATGTACTTCAAAATAAAAAAACCTACCTGGGTTTGACTATTGGAACTACAAGCTGACATTAAGACATCCAACCCCTAATAAACCAAGGCGTAACAAATGAACATTGCATAACACTTTACAATTCAACAAAAAGTGCATTTATAAACTGCCTTACTTGCTCTTTGCTTCAGTCGTCAGAGGGGGTGCGTAGGTGGATCTTATTATCATTCCCAGGACACAGATGAAGAAACTCAAATACTGAGAAGTTCGGTGACTCACCCAAGATGGTATCTCTACCACTGCAATGCCAAGCCATCGAACAGCATGCGCACTTTGCCCTTGGAGTCCCATTTGACAAAGCTCGGTTAAGCCACCTTGGTGAAATTCACGCACAGCTCGGCAGAGCCCACTTTTCCCACTGCTTCCCAAAGCCAGAGCATCGTGGTTCGAATGGCAGATGGGGCAGAGGCTGAAGTGAGATCAAATCCAGAGGAAAGAAAACCCACGCCCCGTCACAAAGGAGCTGTGTAAACTTGGACGTGGGACTTCATCACTCTAAGCATTGCTTTTCAAATCTGCAAAATGGGTGTGACGGTGTACCTCTCGACAGGGCTGCTGTGAAGAGTAAATCAGACCTCAAGGGGAAGCTGCCCGGCATGGCGTCGGAGAGCGACCGCTGCTCAGCCAGGTTGTTTGGGCCTCTCCCCCGCCACCGACTTCAGGAAGAACGTTGCGTCATCTGCCTCGTGGCGATCAACCCAAACTCTTCAATAATTCTAGGGTAAGGTGTGGGGGACACCTGCGTGTTATCTATCTAATGAAGCAGAGCCCCTTGCAAATGATCCAACTTGTTCGAGGTCATCACTTAGTCAAGCACAAGGCAGACTTACACCCGCTTCCCACCCTCAGATAAATCTATCCCCTTCCGCCACCACTACCGACCAGCCTTTCTTTGCTTCTGGGCAGAGGGGCTGTTTCAGCTTTCCTCCCGGCTGAAGGCGGAGGGAGATGCCCGCACTGACCGCACTGACCGCATCCCTCAGGCTCAGGCTGTGCTTGTGCTGGGCCAACCGAGGCGGAAGCCATCGCCCCCTCCCCCTCCTCCCCCTGCAACCTCCACGCAGTCCTCCCCTCGTGCACAGTCGCGCCGCGCTGTCACAGTTTGCCGGGTCGCCCTTCGTGTCCTCTGGGGACCTCAGAGAGCAAAGTGTCTGTGAATTGTCTAATGTTTTATGCCCGCACAAAAAAAATGTTGCGAGACCAAAAAAAATTATACAAGGAAGGAAGGCAGGGAAAGGGGGAGGGAGGAAATCAAGTAAGTTCGGGGCCCAAGGGAGCAAAGTTTGTCTTTAAACAGCCCGGCCTCCTTCTCTGGCCTTCTCTCCCCCTACCTGTTGCACCTCATGCTCCTTAACCCAGCGACTCTCAGGAAAAGCCCGGAGACAGCACTTCCTTCACACACTAGTGTGAGTGGGAGTTCCTATATTGTTTGTTTGTTTGTTTGTTTTTTCAGGTGGGATATGCATTTCAAGTTTCCCCTGGAATTGCAAGGGGCTTGGTCTCTTGTTAAGAAAAACCAGGTGAGGAAGATGTGCGGTTGGAGGCAGGAGACTTCTTCTCAGCGGCCCTGAAGCAGACCTTTAACTCATGAGAAATCAAACCTAAGGCTGCTCGTTGATTTGGGAAACCCTTGACTTCGTTCCCCGCTGGCCTTCTCAGATCCTGCCCCTCGCAGCCCGTTCCCCACCAAGCCACCTGTTCCTCGGAGACTGCGCTCAGACAGCTGGCGTCTCAGCACAGGTGTCGACATGTGTGGGTGGGCAGCCACCCCACCTGGGTTCTGCTGCTAAATGCACCACGCAGCTCAGCCCTCTCAAACACCACCTCGAGTCAGTCTGGGGGTGCCTGCGGTCGTTGCTGCTTCGGCGTCCTACTGTTGGTGAGGCTGGGGACCCCCCTGAGGAACGGAGGCAGCTGAGGTCAATCCAGCCGTGGTTTGGGGCCACCTGTGGTCCCAGGTGTCTTTGAGGTAGGAATGGAGGATCCATTCCCTGCTCTGGGAAGGATTCCCTGCACGTGTGGGTCCAGAGAAGCGGGATACGAGGGGCTCACGTTCTCCGGTGGACGCCCCCCTCCACCATTGTGCAAGTGAGAAAACCTCATGGTCGCCCCGGCCTGCTGCCAGTGCTCAGTCCAACCTTCCTTTCACCACTGCCTCGCTCATCATGAATTCGGTCAGTAAACAAGAGTTACTCCACAGAGAGGCGGTATCGAGCCGGCCCACGAACGTGGGCAGAGATTCCATGGGCGGGAACCTGGCCTCTGCCACTTGCTCGCGGTGTTACCGTGGGCGAGCGCGCAGCCTCTCTCAGGCTCCCTCTGTGATGGGAAGATTCCATCTACCGCTCGCACGGTTACCGTTACCGCAGAGGTTGAAGGGGATGATCCGCGCAGCGCTCCTCACGCATCTGCTATCCATCACGGCGGCTGGCAGCAGCGCCCACAGGCTGCCTGGTCCCCTCGCTCAGCAGGGGCCTGGGCGAACGGGCGGGCGGGCGCCACGGGCCCCGGAGAAGTTCTGCTGCTTCTTCTCTGGGGAACGCAGGTTGCCCCACCTTCTCATTCGCTTCCCACGGCAACCCTTCGAGCTTGCAGTCCCGTGTCCATGTCCCAGACTAGACACTGGAGCTCACAGGGCTCATGGGCGCAAGGTCTCAGGGACACGCAGAGGCAGAGCCGGGACTGGGGTCCCCCGCTCCCCCACCCCGCCGCCGCCAGCCAGGGAACTGCGCCCGCCCGGAGGGGAAGAAGGGCTGTCCATTGGTGCGCTTGACCAACAGGTTGTCGGTTCCAAGGTCTGTCCCAACCAGCTGGGGAGAGCTCTTCCCAGGCCCCAACCCCACCCCCCCCCCCCCCCCCCCCCCCCCCCCCCCCCCCCCCCCCCCCCCCCCCCCCCCCCCCCCCCCCCCCCCCCCCCCCCCCCTCATCCCCCAAACCCCAGGCCAGCCCCGCCCCCTCTCCGAGCGAGCAAGGCCGGATCAGATTAGCAAAAGCAGCAGCGTCCTCAGGATTGCCCCACTTGGCTCCAGCAATTAATTAGGAGCCGTCTGAGAGCCTCCAAAGGGCCTGCAAGCTGCAGCAAGATACGCGCACATAGTTTAATCCAAAATATTTGCTGTGTTTTTCCCCTTGCTGCGGAACCAGTCCTTACCTGTTACCTGGGCCGGATTGAATTTCTCAGCCACTCATTGTCTGTGCCAACCGTGAGCCAGCCCGTGGGTCACAGGGAAGGTGGGGAGGTGCCTGGAAGGCTGACAATGATAATAATCGATCAGTAAGAACATCGCTGTTTACGGGCAGCTCCACTGGGCGCCAGCAGCTCGCCGGCACTGCCTGCCCTGGTCAGCAGCCGTGCCGTGCACCGGGACCTCAGGCTCAGCCCGGGGTGGCGGGTGGGGCAGCCGGAGAGACCCCGGGGGCCAGAGTCGTGGTCCCTTGGCCCCAGAGGCTTGGCCCTCGGGGCCTCTGTGTCTCCATTAGTAAAAACTGAGGGGGGCATCCCCCAAAGTACTGATAATCATGTGGAACTTGAAAACACATATTCCTGGGCCCCACCCAGGACTCACCGAGTCAGGAGGTGAAAGGTTACAGACACACACATGTGTGTCCCGGGGCTGTGAGTGTCTCAGGGGCAAAGGAAGGCGATACCTACAGAGCCCACGTTTCATGCCGTCCAATAGCAAACACGGGCAGCTGTCCGTGTTTCACGCGGTCCGATGGCAGACACGGACAGTTGCTCAGCCCAGAAGCTGAAGCCTCGGAAGGAATCTCAAGTCTCTTGAGTTTAAGAAAGCTGCCAGCGAGCGACCAGGTTTCCATCATGAAGAAGGCGCTCGTCGATTCCCAGAGCCCGCTGCCTGGGTCCACCACCTTCATGCTGACAACGTACCGCAGAGTCACCGCAGTGTCACCAGGAGTCACTGTGGGGCCCGGGAGAGACCCACCCGGGCTGCCGCTCCCCGTCTTCTCACAGCGAGCACGTCACCCTCCTGGGATCTGCCCCTGAGCGTCCCAACCTGGGGCTCGGTGCGGTTTGCCCCGGGGATGGCATTGTTTTGAACGGTTTCTTCGAGAAGAGTGAGTGGGACAACCATGAATCGCTGCCGTGTCCAAATTAGTGGAATCCAAGTTAACGATGTCGGACTTGCTTCAGTGGCAGGTTCGTGAGAAATCACAGCGCTTTCAAAGCTTCCTGTCGCTGCCAACTTTTACTGAGAAAACTTCCCAGCCCGCCACTGGCTCGGGGTTGCGCAGTCCCCACTTTGTTCGGACGAGCGAAGCAGAACCCTACTGCTCGACCCCCTCTGCTGACAGAGGCAGAAGGAAGGTTGTCCCCTGGGCTCACCGGGTCCCCGTCTCACCTCCGGGCAGAGGGCCACTCCGCTCCCGCCTCGGCTTGTTCGCTCGGCCAGCAGACCTGAGCGCTGTCGGCAGACCTCTTAGGCAGACGACCTTGACCTTGTCTCCCACGCCCCTTGAAGCGGAGAAGCCAGGAGCCCAGTGCAGCCCCTGCAACCACGGAAGACACGAGGTGACCCCTGGGTGTGAGGTCGACCCATCTGGTGGTGCCAATCTCAGCTTTGCACCCCCCAGGGCGTCTCCTGGGTGAGAACTGCCGGCTGGTGGGCAGCCACCAGCACCCGGTCCGTGCATGGAGTGCCGAGCTCAGGGCGCCAGCCCGCTCTGGGGCTGACGTGGCTGAGGCTGTGGCTGGAAACGACCCCATCTCGGTTTTACTGCAAACATCATCCCAGACGTCAGTGACGTGTGGTCCGCCACGCAAGGCCCACGTCTCTCTTCCCTTGTCATGCAGGCTTCGAGTCTCCCCTCCTCGTTCCGCTTTCTCTGGCTCTGCCGCCACCCACACGACCTGTCCGCGGAAGGCGGGCCCTGTGGGGTCCCATGAGGCAGCGGTGCCCGACCTGGGCGGCACGCCAGAGCCACCTGGGGAGCTTCGCAAAGTGCTGACAGCTGGCGGCACTCCCCCGGACTCCAATTTACCTGGTCTGGCCATCAGGGTTTCTAGAAGCTTCTGAGAGGTACTAACGTGCAGCCATGGCCAGAAACCTTGGCTCTCAGCCTTTTCTGAGCCAAAGACTTGCCATCCCGGAGCCTCTAGCTCTAAGCAAGGAGAGAGGTTACGGCTTTTATTGCTGTGGGAAGGCAGCAAATACCGTTCGATGGCCCGCACTCCCCGCTCTCTGGCCGCCGCCACCTTGCCACAGCTCCCCAGACTGCGGGCCACCCCTGAAGCTTCCTGTACAGTGTGGGTTTTGGGGTGATGTATGCACACGAACACACACCCGACCCGTTGAAAAATAATGAAAACTACTTCCGCATGGAATGTGCCGGACGCCTGTTTTAGAAACATAACGGTTAGCTTGTTGGTCTGCAGGAGAAAACGATCAGGGTTTTATTTTTTTCAAACACACACGTAACACAGAAGCAGCCTGAAAAGCAGGTATTCATTGCACATGGACTCAACAGTTTTGGGTCTTTCAAACAGAGTTTCAAGGGATTTATGGCTGTATTCATTTCCTAGGGCTCCCAGAACACATTATCACGGACTTGGGGGCTTGAGAACAGCACAGATTTATCCTCTTTCCCTTCAGGAGGCCGGAGTCTGAAGTAGGGTTCCCTGGGCTAAAATCACGGGGCGGGATTCCTTTCTGGGTGTCCCAGGAGAACCATTTTCTTGCCTTTCCAGCCTCAGGAGGCAGCCGTCACTCAGAGGCTCAGGGCCCTGCCTCCAGTCTCAGGGCGTGCTGAGTCCTCCCTTACCCTGCCATCTCTCCGCTTCGGACTCCCAAGTCTAGCGGATTGTGACCAACCTCAAGGGGTTTGCTGCTTGGGCTGGTCTATTTAAAATGAGATGTGGGTGGTTGTCCTCGGGTAGTTTTATTTATTTGCAGGACATGCAGGAGTCAGGAGTCGGAGTCATTCATAGCCAAAGCTCTGTCTCTCCTAGGGAGGCAGGGCCCTTGCTTATCCAACTGTTTGGTCAATTACATGTTGATTTCTCCTTTGCGGTTGGCTCCTTTCTTCTGGTTGAGTTCCTGTCAAGCTCATCCTGTGTATGGGTGGTCCACAAAACACTGTGCTACATTTTAACCTTTAGCAAGAATGGCATTTAGTAAGAACCCGTGGATCTGCCTAGGCCCTGAGGCCCTGTCCCCTCTGACAGTATAATCTAGAATAATCTCTATTTTAACATGAGCTGATTAGCACCTTGGTTCCAAGTCTCACCTTCCTGCCCCTAGGGTGTGACACCATACCTTCACTGCGTCTGGAGATTAGGACCAGGACCTCTGTAAGGGGCCGTGGTACCCACCCACTGCCCTGATGAACTCGTGATGAATTAGTCTAAAGGCAGAAATGGTGCCTAAAACCCTTTCTTAGCTGAGGAGGGAAATAAGAAGTCTTATCACCCAAGTGGGACCCATGTGTCATCCAAATAAATCAGGAGGAGGGGAGGGACAGTCCCCTGGGTATCTGACCTCGACCACATTCGTGCTGTGGCTGCGCAGCTGCAACACCATTTTTCAACTTTGGGGAACGTGTGTTTTCCTCTCCGGGTTTTTGTGCTTCTGTCTGAAGGTGGCCCCAGGTCGCCTCCATGCGCTTTATGGAGTTTGCTGCTCCACCGTGTCAACCAAGAAAGCAGGGAACACTGTACCCCCCCTCTCAAAACCAAAACCACGATGAAGGTGTTTTCTGCCATCGGTTTTCCCAGCGCCCCCCCTCCCCCCGCCATAGCTTACGGCCCTTCCCAGGTGAAACACGCTGTGAGTGACCAGAGGGCGTCCGGCGCAGGAGCACAGAAGGTTCTCGTCACCTGTCCCCCCAAATCCCACAGCCAGTGTCCCAAACAGGCCAGGTGAAGGGGTCGGCCGAAAGGCCTCCACGACCCCTGCGTCTGGTTTGGTGTCCTTTACTCCTCTTTGCTTTCACAGCCCCATGAGGCAGGTAGGCACTGGTCCCTCACCGACATGTGCTGGGCCACACCCTGATGGCACTCGGGGACTGGAGAGCATCTGGAACCTTCCATGGCCCTGCCTGACTGGTCAGAATAGTGGAATTATTTCTCTTTTTTCTTTGTATCTTATCTCCCTTTCGCCTTTCCATCTTCTCCCCTCTTATGTTCCCTGACCTTATTTTTCTTTCTTTCCTCCCTTCTCCTATTTCTTCGCTTTTCTCTTCCTTTTCCCCTTTCTTTCCTCCTTTCTATTCCTTTATCCTCACCCATTCTCCTTTTCTTGTCCCCCTTCCCACCCCTCTCCCTTCCTTCCCCTGCCTGATTCCCTCTTCTCACCTAGCACCTTTTTCTCTCTTTTGGGAAGTATCCCTTACGGTTTTCCAAACAACAGACAGGAACCCGCTCCTTCGGGGACAATCCAAGATGAAGATGGAGGTGAGGCCACCGGTGGCCCAGAGGTGGCGGCCGAGGAGGACGGGTTGTTGTCTCGGACAAGTGCCCGTGGAGAGAGAGCCCGTCTGGCACCAGGCGCCGTGCCCAGCCCTATAGTACATGGAGGGAGGTGGGGGCCCAGGGCTCGCGTCCAAGGCTTGGCGTGGCGTTGGGGTGAGAAGGCGCCCCCACGGAAGGGGGAGTGAAACGGGCCTGTGGGAGGTGCCCCACCAAAGCCGGGCAGAGCCCCCAGAGCGGCAGGCAGGCCCAAGGTTCAGCACGTGCACACGATGTGATGCCTTTTCCCGTAAAAACAGCATCCCGAGTGCGGCTGCTTGGCCAGCTCCCAGAAGCCAAGTCAGCCACCACAACGTGTATAGCACAGTAGTCGGACCCTCGCGGGGGCCCCTCCCGTCCCACACGGTTCCCCTCTGCAGGAAAAGGGCTTTCTGGTTGTGACCGGTCACCTGAACTTTTACGGCTTGACAACATGGAGAAGCTGCTGGTTCTCTGAGATCACCATGCACACACGCACACACTCGCGCTGTCACACATGCACTCTGACCCAGACTCTGAGGCTGGACTGGCAACACCCAGACAGCAGGAGACAGGGCTGAGCCCTCCAGGAAGCAGGCCAGCGGGCCTGGGAGGGGCCCTCAGCACACCAACGCCACCCCGGGCCCTGGAGACCCCTTCCGGGACCTGCCCGGTCTGGTGAGCCAGAACCCATTTCTGGGTTTGTTAGCTCCAGGACCCTGAGGCTCCACGGTTGTGCCCTTCCCTCCACCCCTCATCCCCTCCCTGCACGCCCTCGCTTGTGTGGGGAAGACAAGCTGTGGGCAGCCCACTGTGCTCAGCCCTGCTTGGATGTTCAAGTGGAAAAGGTCAAGGTCCTGATCTTCGGTGGCAGTGATGTGATGACACAGGGCCGGTCCCAGCGTCAGGGCACCTGCCTTGAGGACTCTGCCTTCCTGTCCACTTGAGCAGCCCCTTGAATCTGAAGGATGGAGGGCGGGCGGGGGCACAGGACAAGGGCAGGCAGTGGCTTTGAGGACAGCGGCTGGGCCGTCCCTCACCTGTGGCCCCACACTTCTCGACCTTCTGTGGCCACCCCGCCCCAACCCAGCTACCTCGTGGGGTCTTCCATAGGCTCAGCAGAGACCCTGGCCCAGTGTGAAAACTCTTCGTCAACTAAAGCATCGAGTCCACAGTTCAGTGTCTCCGTGGTTCCCTGTGACTTCCATTTGTGCGGGTGGCTACCTCATCTCCCCCCCCACCCCATTTCCCAGGGGGATGAGGAGCAGCAGGCCGGGGTCCAGCTGGCATGGTGCTCTACACGCAGCTGCTGCTCATCTATGTGGCCGTCACCCTCTGCCCTGGACAGAGCCACAAAGCCACCGAGGCGTCCTTGTGCTTTTGTCTCAGCATGGCAAAGAGGCTTCAGCAAGCCACCGCAGGGGGCCTGTGACTCAGCACTGGGAGGGGGACACACGAGTGTGACTCAGCCCTTTGCTGGGACTCCGGGGACAGCTTGGTGTCTGCTGCCTCGGGGCCCACAGGGCCAGGGTGGGCTGTCAGAGTTACCACCCGAGGTCCCCGGCATGAACTCCGCAACTTGAAAGAGACGCTCAGAAGAGCCCCGATAAAGCTCCCCAGACTGGAAACAATGCAGCTCACCACTTACACAGCACTTTTCATCTTCAAAGCCCAGAACCTCAATTAAGTAATTAATAGGTCTGGTCATGTTCACAGCCCTCTGCAAACCAGACTGCGGAGCCCCGGCTCTCCCTCCAGGAGAAGTGCTTTCGTGTCAAGCCCAGAGAAACTCCCGAGAAGGCAACCAGTAATCCAATAATGACTCCCCCTCTGGAGGCAAGTTCCCAACGCGGTGCCCAAGGCAGGCCTGCCCTGGACTCGGCCAGACCCGGTGGTCTGCTGCCCCCTCGAGGCCGTCCCGAGCACAGCATGCAAATGGGCCCACCAACAATGCATCCGGTCGGGGGAAGAAAACAGCCGTTTTTTGTGTGAGAGGGAGTTTTTGTGTGAGAGGGAGTGGCTGGCATGCCCACAACTTCTTAAAGAGAGGAAAATATTAATCTGGTGCATAATAACTCCTCTCTCTTTCTGCTCAAGGCCTAGACGGGCTGTGTTGATACTGAGTTAACAAGTTCCATGGGCTAATACCTTCCGAAGGAAGTGAGAAGGTTCTTGAATTAATGGGTGAACCGCTGTTTTGCACATCAAGAGGGACGAAGGGAGGTGATTGCCCTCAATATTTATTTTTGATTTGGAAAATCCGAAGCAAGACAGCTTTGAAGAAATCGAGACTTGATTATAATTCTAGGCGTGGGGCCAGAGGGATGAATTGCCCGGTGACTTTTCGCAGTTATCGACGGCTTGTGTCCGACGCCGGTGGCTCAGCATAGTACAAAGCCTCTGGAAGTGCTCGGGGAAAGGGTGCTGTGTCCACGTGGCTGACAAAGTGCAGAGTGGGCGAGGCTTCAGCGGGGCTGCCGCTGATGCCGACCCGCCTGCAGGGGGCGGCCAGCGCCCCACCCACCCGCAAACCAGCGTCTTCGCCCGCCTGCAAGGGGCCTGCAGAGTCTGTGGTCATGATGCTGTCCATCCCCTTGATGAAGTGCTCTGGGCTGGCATGTTCAGGGACTGCTTGCCCTCACCAAAATTTTAAAAATAATAAATGTACAAATACATTTTTAAAAGCCCCCAACAGAGAGCGCGCACACACACACACACAGGCACAAAGTGTGCGCCCCCAGCCAAACTTCCCTCGCTGAGGTTTCAGATCCAGAGCACCTTCGACCAGGGCAGGCCCGGTGACAGGGGCACAGACCTGCCATGGTCCCCAAGGGCAGGTGGAGCTGTTCGCCGTCAGCGCACTTCGGGAAAGTTGGGGAGCCACCAAGGGTGGGCGCACTGGCCCAGCTACCTGCGGCCCAGCCTGTGGAAGGGACCCCGCGGGGGCAGCCGGCACAAACGTGGCTGGAGCAGAGGCCTGGCTGGCCAGGGGTCCCCACCTCTGCCCCTCCCAGAGCTCGGGTGGGCAGGATGTCGGAGGGCCAGAGAAGGGGCTTCTGGCCGGGGCGTCACAGAGATGATGGCAAAGGGAGAGGGGAGTCAGTGACCCCGGTGGCCTGCCCAGGATCTACAGCCGCTGCAGCTGGGGTGCTCCAGACTGGTCGGCCGAGGGGCTGCAGGGCAGCCAGAGGCGGAGCATCTTTTTCCCGGGGACTCCTGGAGCCATCCAGTGCTCTCCTGGAAAGTCCAGTCTTAAGACAGCGCAGCTGCCCGACAGGGAGCAGGCTGCCCAAAACCGCAGGGAGCATACACCCTGCAGCCCAGTCCCAGGCCCCTCTACCCCCGGCCTGCAGTTACTCAGAGCCGGCTGGCCAAGGACCAGTCGGCCTGAGATCGATCCAGCTTTAACTTCCAGTTGGAAATGGAAACCAGCCAAACCAAGACAAACCCAGGGCCTGGTTTGGCAGCAGCCTTGCCACAGCAAAGATATTGTCACCTGGGGCAAAAGGTCAGCCTCTGATACCCCGGAGGGACATTATGTGTGAAGCTTTCAGGGAGAAACCCATTTACCATATAACAGTCACTGTTAAGGACCTCATTTTACAGGTGGGGAAACTGAGGCACCAGGAAGTTAGGTGACTAGCTCAAGCTCTCAAGGTAGATGGAGGGGCTGCAGACCAGCCTCCCAGGGCAGGGGGCTCTCTGGTCCAGCCCCTCCCCCTCCAGGATCCTCACCCCTATCCCAGCCGCAGGCCCCAGGTGGGGCGAGGGAGGCTTGATGCCTCAGACACCAAGGGTGCGTTTGGTTGTAGCTGGCGCGCCCTCCATGGTCAAACCAAGACTCCAGCATCCAGTGTCCAGCAGACACGAGGCGGCATCGTGAGGGTCACCGGCCTCCCTTCCTCAGGTTCACATCTAAGAGAAAGGCCCATGCCCCTCCCGTCCCTGCTGGCCCTGGACACGGAGCCTCCTGACACCCCACACCACGGGGGACCCTCGGGGGCAGGTCAGCATGTGGCATGGACTTTCGAAAGAGCTTGGCGTCTCTGAGCAGGTTTCTCTGTCCTCTGGAAGGTGGCCATCATGAGGCTGGACATCTGTGTGGGTGGGGCTGTTAAAAGACTAATTTAGGAAAAATATAATAACAGCAATAATATCTATTTCCAGTAGGAGCTGCCAGGTATCAGCTATCAATCATCTATCAACCATGTACCATTTATCTATCCAGATCAGCTACCACCGATCTGTCATCCACCTCTTGTCTATCATCTACCTACTACCCACCCACACACCTACACCTCTCAGACGTCCAGCTGCTGTGTGGGATTTTCATTACGAGCTTGCAATAGTACCTGGGTTAGAACCAGGTTTCTCAAAAGCATTAGCTCTACCACCTTGGACATGAACTACCATTTCTGTGCCTTTGTTGTGTTCTGCCTCCGCAAGATGGGGAGGAAACCGGAGTCAGAGTGAGGAGGCTGGATCGGAGGGCCTGAGGCTGGGTCTCCGTCACGACCCCCCAGAGGGGTCGCTCTAACCTCCAGGTGTGGTTGGCGGGGAAAGGAGCTCGGGGGCAAGCGGGGGGCGGGGACAGCTTATCAAACAGAACTTCCCAACACAGGGTCCCAGCACCGAACATACAGTATTGGACAATACTCTGATGGTGCGAAGGTGGTTTCCCCAAGCTTCGCAACCTCTCAGACCTCAGTTACCAGATCGCAGCTCGAAATCCTTGCCTCTCTCCCGGGTGGAACCTCTTCTCCTGCTAGGATTGTGATGGCGTGCGTGCTTCACAACTCCCCGCGGAACCTGGAGGATGCTGCTGGCCCTGGCCGTGACTCCGTGCGCGCGCTTGTAAGATGGAGGCGGTCGCAGTGCTTAGTTCGCAGGACAGTGGTGCGCATGAGACCAACTACTGACTTTAAAATAGCAGCGCCACGCCTGGGCTGGCACCAGGTCAACGTTAGCCAGCGTTGTTTTCAAAAGCAACACTTGCAGTAACTGTAATAAATTCTCTGCTATCTACCATGCCTGATAACAAAGTTTTCTGAAGAAATACTCTGGAGCTGGACACCAAACTAGTTTTCCTTGGACAATCCCCAGGCACCTCGTTCCAAATATGACTTGGAGGCTCCCACAGCGATGCGGTGTCCAGATGTACAGAGTGCTCCCGGCACCAGGAGTGGGTCGGAGACACCGCCCTGTTGCGACCTGAAAGTACAGGCGATCGGACAGGCCAGTCCGCCCGCCGCGCGCTCCAGGCGCGGAGGGAAGACGGGCGGGCAGGATGTGGCTTCCCTCCCTGACTCAGTGTTCAGTGTGCCCTGCTGCCGCTGGACCCTCTTCCAGGTTCAGAATCAGCCCAAAGCTCTGCCCTAACAAGAACAGCTTGGCCCCAAGGAGCGTGCCTCGGAGCACAGCTATTTCCCAACCACCGAACTCACGCCAGACCGCCGGGGGCTTGTACGGCAGAGAAGTCTGAAAATATTTTGTCTTGCTCTCCTTACCAGAGAGGCTTCGGAACCAACCTCACCAACCTCCAGGTACAGGAACCCGAGGCCTCCCCACCCCCCACTGCCCCTCAGTCATTGAGGCTGGCCCCTTGGGGGCCTCACCTGCAGGGAGACATTCAGTCTCCCAGCCGCCCAGCCCAGCTCCCGCCCTGCCCGGATCGGCGGTGGGTGGCTGCTTCCCGGTCCTCACCACTTCCTCTGCCACACTGCTCATCTCTCCTCGGCTGCCTGAAAACTTCCTACCACCTGTAACAACACGGATGGACCTGGGGGTATACTGCTAAGTGAAATAAGTCTCACGGAGAAAGACAAATACCGTATGATTTCATTTATATGTGCCATCTAAAAAAAAAATGGAACAAACGAAACGGAAGCAGGCTCATGGATCAGAGGACAAACTGTATCGGATGGTTGCCAGAGGGGAGCGGGTGGGGGATGGGCGGAAAGGTGAAGGGGAGTGAGAGGTGCCCACTCACCGTTCTGAGATAAATACGCGGTGGGGAGGCAGCGGCCAGAGCAGGGAATGTGGCCAATAATATTGTCCTCAGTTTGCACAGTGACGGGTGGGTTCTGAGTCCAGTCATGGAGTGACCGCGTCGGAAGGCGTGTAGATGTTCAGTCACCATCTTGTGCACCCGAGATTAATGTAATGTCGTATGCCAACTATACTCATGTAAAATTTGTTGTGTTTTTATTAAAGTAATTTAGAAAGTTCGTGGTTAACCAGATAACCGTCGACAAAAATTGGCGCTGCCCCTTGAAGTTTTCCGAGTGTTGTCTTGCATCCTCACGCTGCTTCGTCGTGATCAATTTCTCCAAAGATCCGTGGTCCTGGCTCCCGGTGGCTCACAGTCTTGATGACGGGAAGGGACCGGCGATGGCAGGACGGCAGGAAGATGGTCTGCATCCAGCAAGGTCACCCTGACAAGAGGAAGGGGACCAGGCCGCAGGTGCTCTGGCCTGGCCGGGTTCCGAAGCAACCTGCACCTAGAGGCCTCCTTCCCCTCCCGGGGTCCTGGGTCAGGGGCTCCTTGAGGAGCTTTTCCAGGGACAAAGGGCATGGCAGTCAGCCTTAAGAACACTTTGGGAGTGCCATAGCTACCCTTCCATGGGTTTTTAGACAAAGTCAAAATGGTTTCACTTCCACTTTCTGAAAAAGACGAGTGTGATTCTTCTTGTTGGCACTGGGGAGAAGACGGAGCCGGTTCAAGGCCTCCAGACCAGTGAAGAGCTGGGCTCCTTGCCCAGCCCCCTGACCTCGAGGCGGCTCCGCCTTTGGACGCTGAGCCCAAGGACCAGGAGGAAACCAGGGCGATCTTGGCTTTTACCCAGCGGTTCCTATTTTCACGTGCTTCCCCATGCTTTCTTGTGCCGCTTCCCAGAGCAAGGTAGGACCAGCCTTTTACAGAGGAGCAACTGAGGTTCAGCAAAGGTGAGTGACGTGGTGCCCAAGGCCACACAGCCCTTGCCCGGTGATCTGAAGTCCCAGCTGAAGGAGGAGGTAGTGGGGCCGGGTGGAAAGCAGCCGCAGACGGAGACTGTGACACTGGGAAGGGAAAACGGGGCGTGAGCTCGGTCTTCAGGAAACAGCTCCCTGGTTTGGTGGACTCAGTGCCAGGCTGGCCACCCTTGAGGTCCTCACTCAGGTAAACCGAGTCACTTCTGAAGTCCTTGTAAAAGGGGAGAGGCTTGGGCCTCTTCTATTATCTTCAAAGGGCATCAAAAACATTAAATACTGGGCTTGTGATAATTAATTGTCGGAATTAACCCCAAGTTTCCTGCCTTGACTCCTGGGGCAACTGAAGACCACCTGGAGGACACCATCAGGGACCCTTCTGGAGCTCATCTCCCTGGGGTGGGGGGAGGGGGGTGTTACAGCAGCCAGGGTGACCACACCCCTGGAAGCGCCCTATTGGTCGCTGCTGGTTACCTCTCTGTGGGCTTCTGATTTGCATTTGCATTTTCTGCCTGACAAAGGATGTACTGTTCTTTGCTAAGATCCCTTGATTAAATATCCGAGTGTTGAGTCAACTTGCTGCTTCCACCCATTCCAAACCCTCCCCCGTTGCTCAGTACCCACCGACTTCCACACCCCTCCCAGCACCCCCCCTTCGAAGGTGTGGCTCTGGGGGCCACGAGAATGAGGTCTTGCCTCACACAAACCTGGGGCCAGCGGCAGCCGGAGGCCTCGGATGGCGAGCTGGGAGCTGCCTTTCTTCCGAAGGTACTCAGTTCTGAAAAAACAAGCTTCAGGCGCTAACCACTCCCCAGGCTCCTGGTTCTAGACCCAAACTGCCACCATGGTTGTGGCTCAGGGTTCGAGAGAGCCAGCTTGGGCTCACCTCCTCGAGCATGCTGGGAAGGCGTCCTGTGCCCCCGGCCCCAACCCCCGGGGCAAACCCCGCAGGGTTTTGGTGGTAACCCTCCAGGGGCTGAAGGATCCTGCCCTGTTGGGGTGGAGGTGGTGGCCTCCCAAACTGTCACCCGTGAGAGTCGCTGCATTTGACAAACCTCTCCTCTTCAGAAGTGAAATCAGGTCTGCGGGTCTGCGGTCTTCTCAGAAAAGCCAAGTAGAAGCCTTTTCACAGGGAAGCCATGTCACTGACCTTCGGGTACTGGGTCGGGTGATCTAATCCCTTCCGGATGCCAGGCGGGGCTTCCCCCAGGTGTTGCTGAGCGGTGAGGTGCTTCCTTTGTGGGTCACCCGGGGAGACCTCCTGCCTCCTCCACTGCCCCCACCGCCAGGGACCCTTCCTTCTTCTCCAAAGTGCTGAAAGGAGCCAAGTCAGACCAGCCCCCCCCCCCCCGCCCCTTCCTGGGGAGGACCTGTCTGGGGCCTGGGGCTGAGGATGGGGGGACGCAGCCCTCCCGGCGGGCAGGTTGCCTTCTCAGGAAAGCTCAGAGCCCGAGGAAATGCGCTCATCCATCCAGAGAGAAACGGTTTCGCCTGTGAAGGTGCGCTGCGGCTGCAACCGCACACTCGTTTCCCGCCGGGGAACCCCTCCAATCTCCTTCGGCGGCGTTAGGGCGAGAGCCGGCTGCTGCGGGCAGAGTCGGGGGGCCTGGACCGCGTTTATCGTCCTCAAAAAAAAAAAAAAAATCATTCTGTTCCGAGGACATAAAAACGCAAGAATAAAAATCATTAAAAAACACTTTTTAAATTTTAATTTAATTTGTTTAAAATTGCGACATCGTGTCATTCAACCCCTCTCAGGAGGAGCTGGCCTGGGACAAATGAGAACCAACCCAAACGGGAGAGTCAGTCATCGGTCGTTTCCATTCCTCCAGGGTGAGAGCCTCGTGACGTACGTGGCGGCGGCCCGCTTGTGAAAGTCGGAAAGTCAGATCGGCTCGGCGACGTGAAGAGTGAGAAGTTACGTAAAATCGGAACAGTGGAGATTACACAGGCCAAGCTCCTCTCCTGGTGATGAGAAGCCTGAGGCCAGAGGGCCTCGCTTCCCGGCCACACAACGTCTCTCTGCTGACCTGCCATCGAGTGCGGGGCCGCGCTTGGCTCTGTGCCCACACGAGCCCAGAGTGGCATGTTCCCTCCACCGCCCCACGCAGCGACGCTGTGTGGACAGATTTCATGCTCCCGTGGCTTAAACTCCCTGGGCCCATGACTCCTGAGTGTCTTACAACACAGGCAACAAAGAGGAAATCCGCATCCCCCACAACTTGTGTTGCTTCAGAGACCGCCTGGTTTGGATGGATAAACCAGGAGTGTCCCCAAAAGACCAAATAGAACCTGCATCAGAGTGTGCGGTCCCTGCTCCGACCCGTGCGGCTCAGCCGGGCGGGCGCGGTGATGCAGATCGAAGGGCTGCCGGGTGGACTGCAGCTCAGGGCACTCACCGTGGCTGTGGGGCTGGCCCCTGGTTGGGGCACAGAAGGAGGGGACCGATCGATGTTTCTCTCTCGCATCAATGTTCCTCTCCCGAGCTCTCACTCTCTCTCAAATCAGTGAACATCTCCGTGGGTGAGGATTAAAAAAAAAAAAAAAAAGTGCAACCTTCCAACAGGCATGGGCAAATGACACAGAAAGAAACTCAAAGAGAATGGAGAAGAACTGGCATCTTTTGCTTTTTCAAACTCCATGGGACTTCTCTGAGGCTACTTGTTTCTCTCTAAAGATAGGTTTCCTACCACAGGAGAAGCCATGGCCCTTTTAAAAAGTTCTTTTTAATCTTTACAGCTGGCCTTTGGGCTGAACGGAGGGGAGGCCACGGGAGGGCAAACTGTCTACCTGTGCCTGGGCCACCTGGGCCACCTGGGCCACCGGGCCACCTGTACGAGGTGGGGTGGAGCCATAACAAAGCGCGGCATTGACCTGCTGCAAAAGAATCCTGCTTTCTGCCCCACCCTCTCTCCCCGCCCTGGGCAAGGGCCTGAGTAAACAGATACACTCCGTGCCAGGACTTGGAGTCAACAGACTCCTGCTTTGTCACAGGAACCTGGGAATCGAGTTGATGGGCTTCACGGAAGCGCCAGGCCTGTTCGCACCGCGGGCATCCGAGCCTCAGGGTTAGGAGTAGAGTGTTTCAGGGAAGCTGGCCAAGAACCTGTGCCACAGACAGCCAGTGCCGCGGGAAGGCTCAGGGCCTCCTGAGAGGTTTGGCAGTGCTGTCCCCGCTGACTGCTGCCCCCGGGTTGGGCACAGCGAGGCGGTCTTCCTTGGGAATGTCGGTAACCCATCCTGACTCCCCCGGGGCAGAGTTCTAAGGTGCCCCCAAGGTTCCCAGACCCTGGTGGGCAGTCCTGTATCGTCTGCCCACTACTGTGGGGTGCAGGGGTCGGGGGGGCTGGAAGTGTGATGGACCATCACCCCTGTGATTAGGTGAAGGGATTCTGCACACGTCATTCAAGTCCTTCATCTGCTGACTGTCATTGAGGACATGGACCTGTGTGGGCCAGACTTCATCAGGTGACTCGAATCCAAAAGGAGAGGGCCCTGGTGGGCCTGATTTAACAATCAGATGAGCCCCTTAAAGGGGCCTGGAGGTCACAGGTGGAGGAAGTCGGAGGGCCTGGAAGCAGCAGAGACAAGCTTCTGTTGGCCTTGGCGACGCAAACGGCCGTGTCAGGGAGAAGGCTCCGTGGCCAGGAATGGTGGGGGGGTCCCTAGAAGTCCCACACGTGTGAGAAGCTGAATTCTGCCAATAACCAATGAACTTGGAATTGGACCCCGCCTGCGACCAGAATCCCAGCACTGGCTGACACCTCGCCTTCTGCCTCCGAGACCCTGAGCAGACAACCAGCTCCGGCTGGATCCCCGGCCCCGCCCCGGGAGGGGGCACATGGGCATTCAGGTAAGCTGCCAAGTTGATGGCAATTCATGAGGCAGCAGAGGACCCTGATGCGTCCGCCTAGGAAGTGCAGAGCGGAAACGTGCCCTCTGCCCCTGCGCCCACTGCTTCCTGTCAAGGTGAATGG
>PVKU01010193.1:0-23538 GCA_004027475.1 Anoura caudifer
TGAAGTGGGCCTCTTTGGGTTCCTCTTGATTGGGACTCTGTGTTTCCTGGATTTGTGTGACTTTTTCTCTCATCAAATTAGGGAAGTTTTCCATCATTACTTTTTCATATAGGTTTTCTATCCCTTGCTCTTCTTCTCCTTCTGGTATCCCTATTATACGGATATTATTACTTTTCATATTGTCTCTTAATCCTTCTGCGTTCTCTCTGAGCCTCTTTTCCTTTTCTTGGTCTTTGTGGGTGTGTTTTTCTACTTTGTCCTCCCACTTGCTGATGTGATCTTCTGCTTCATCGATTCTGCTTTTTATTCTTTCCACTGTGTTCTTCAGTTCAGAAATTGTGTTCTTCATTTCCTCTTGGCCCTTGTTGGTAGTTTCTGTTTCCTTTTTCATGTTGATATAGTTTGCAGTGAGTTCATTGTAGCTTCCCTGTAGTTTCTGGTAGCTCTTTGAGAGGTCTTGGAGCTTCCTGACAACCATTACTTTGAACTCAAAATCTGATAGTTGACTTGCTTCCATTTCATTTAGGATTCTTTCTTGGGCTTCCTCCTTTTCTTTCATTTGGGGATTCTTTTTCTTCCCATTGTCTGTGACACTCTTCTTGTTTGCCTCAGCTTCTTAAGTTGATCTGTTCTGGCTCCCTGGATTTGTGGTGTGAACTCCTTTGGTAGAATACGTGTGAAATTCAGTGGTTCAGTGTCCTTCTGGTATCCTGGTATTCACAGCTTCCACTATTTTAGGTAGGATTATGTGTGTGTGCTCTGGGTCTTCTACAAAGCCCCCTCCTCCGGTCGCAGGGCTGCCAATTTCAGAGCCACCTCCAGTACCGATCCAAGGGCTGTCTCCTGTTGCTCAGCCACCTCCCCCCCCGTCGCAGGTCCGCCCCTGGTCTGACAGCCTTCCTTGGTCCCTCGGCCACCCCTGGTTGCAAGGCCACCCCTGTTTGCAGGGCCACCCCTGTTTGCAGAGCCGCACCTGGTCACTCAGCCACCCCCAGTCGCAGGGTTGCCCCCAGTTGCAGTGCCATTCTGGGTTGCAGAGCTGCCCCCGGTCCTGGTCCCAGCACCACCTCAGGTTGCAGGGCCGCTCCCGGTCACAGGGCCTCCTCTGGACAGAGAGCCACCCCCGGTTGTAGGGCCTCGTCTGGTCTCTCGGTCGCCCCCTAGTCGCAGGGCCTCTTCTGATCTCTCAGCCACCTCTGGTCACAGGGCCTCCTTTGGTCGTTGGTCTGAGTGAATCACCGTGGGACTCCCGCACAATTCAATTCTCCTTCTGTCCTGGTTGGGTTTTCCTTTTTTTGGTTCTATATTTTTGTAGCCCCTAATCTTGGCTGTGAGAGGAGTCACAGCGCGTCCAGCTATGCCTCCATCTTGGCCAGAAGTCAGAGTAACTCCACATTTTAAAGCTCTACATTTAGGTCTGATTACTGGAACACACTGACTGGATTAATGTTTAACAGTGGCTGTCTTGTGAATTCACTTAGGAAGTTGGGAGATGGCAATTTGGTTCTTCTTTATTAGACCGGCCTTACTGCACAATTAATTAAGACCTGCTTAAAAATAGCCTTTCAGAAGAAGGCCAGGGAAGGGAATGCCTTTAAAACAATGCCACTGTAGTAATGCATTCATTTTTATGCCTGAAATAGCTACTTTTATCCAGTTTGGATTAATGAGATCAGATATGATGTTGCTTTCTGGCTAGAGCACTAATACTAAGAAACAACTCATTTTTGTTAAATCTGTCCTAGGTTTTCAAAGTTATTAGATGCTTTTAAAGAACTGACCTTGTGTAGTCAGTTCATGAGCGGTTCAGTTTTTTTATATTTTTCTCTAATTATGATGCTTACTTAGGCATAAAAGATATGTATACAGTTTAAAGATAATAATAATGTCAACACTCGGGTAGCTACCACTCAGATGAAGAAAAATTGCAAGCATTCTAGAAGCTCCACCCTCACATGCACTCCATCCAGATTCCTGTCTTCCTCTGGATAGCCAGTCTTTACTTTCATCATTTCCTTGCTTCTCTTTGTAATGTAGTCACTTAGTATCCTATACAGAAACAATATAATTTAGGTTTGCCTGGTTTTGAACTTGTATGAATAGAATCATGTTACATGGTCTCTTGTATCTGGGGTCTTTCATTCAGTGTCATATTTGTGAGATTTTATCTGTGCTATTGCTATGTAGTGAATTTTTTAAAAGTTTTTTTTTTATATTTGCCTCTCTGTTTGTTACTTAGGACCCCTGTAACTAACTACTTTTGGAGATTTCTACTTTGCTTTCTTGGGTTTTCTGCTAAATGAGGTCTGAAG
This sequence comes from Anoura caudifer, assembly GCA_004027475.1. Classification (NCBI taxonomy): domain Eukaryota; kingdom Metazoa; phylum Chordata; class Mammalia; order Chiroptera; family Phyllostomidae; genus Anoura; species Anoura caudifer. The sequence goes on from PVKU01010193.1 coordinate 2,313, forward strand.
ACTAAAACTTGTCTGGACTCCAGTTTTCATTAAAAAAAAACTTTATTGAGGTAAAATGGTTTATAACATTATTAAAGCTTCAGGTGTACAACATTATAATTGGATACCAGTGTGCCCTACTGGGTTCTCACCACCAAAAGTGTAGTTTTCATCTGTCACCATACATTTGACCCTCTTTACCCATTTGGCCCTTCCAGACTCCCTTCCCCTCTGGTGACCAGCAATCTGTCCTCTGTATCTATAAATGTTTTTGTTTTGTTTATTCACTTATTTATTTTATATTCCACATGAGTGATATCATATGATTTTTGTTCTTCCTTGAGGGTAATATACTAAGTGAAATAAGTCACATGGAAATGGACCCCAGTTTTCTGAACTGACCTGACTGCCACTAGTTTGATGGCATTCATTTTGATGAGACTACATCTTTAAGGCTTCTGTGCTCTGTTAAAAATCTTCCTTTCTCCAAGGCTGGTCCAAGGGTCTGGTCATGTGATTCCAACAGTGACATCACACTCTGACTGCCGGGGAACACTGGTGGTTCTTTAGGTGGCGTTTGTTCCTGTGAAAGGCAGAGAACGCAGCAAGTGCCCCTCTAAAGCAGTTCTTACCAGGGCTCCTGTAAAAGCTTCTCAACCTAAATGACCAAATGCAGGCTTCCAAGGTTATTTCTTTCCTGAGGCAGAAAAAAAGAAAGCTGTAATTGAAGGTAAGCAGACTTGAGCCTGGCCAGGGACGGAAGCATGGCCCCAGGGAGAAGGGAATCTGGAGAATCACAAGCAATCTGTTGTCAGATTCTAATGACTGCCTGCTTTTTTTAAAGCTGCCTGACAATTTGCATGTATAACAGGAGACTATCTACAAAGAAGGATGATGCATGCTTGTGTTACCTAGTGATAGAAGAGGTTTCTTTCATTTCTGTTAGAAAGCTGTTGCAGACCTTCATTTTGTCTTAATATCCTTTGAGCTGGGGCAGTAGTTATTGCTTTTAAAAAATCAGCTTCTTAAAATGCTTTTTTAATTTCTCCTGAAAGAAATACTCTTAAGCCAGAGCAAATTTAGTTGAAGTATGAATCTGCTTTTAAAAAGTAAATTTCTGATTGTTTGGTGTCCTGTGTTTATCATGTTAGCATTTGTCTTGAGAATTTAAACAGGTTTATTTCTCACCCCTCTCCTCACATACTTATTCTCCTTCTGCCCTCATTTCCTAGCTGGCTATTTCCCTCCAAGCTCTCAAACAGCACACCAACACTGATCTTTATCAGTATGCCACTAACATGATAGGAAATGCTGGGCTGGTGATTCAGCAGCCAACCATTTTACAGCCAGGTAGGTTGGAAGATAAGGAAAGGACTTTGATTAGGAGTTTTAAGATTAACTTGTTCACCTCCTCCACTCCAACCCCTCCCCCAGTCCTACTTCTCAATATGATATGGATTCCGCAGAGCTTTTCCTTTCAAATATGTATGTTGCTTATGAAATGTATGCTGCATTAGGTATTCAGAAGACTCAAATTTTTAGACCACATACGGCTTGTGTGTTAATTCAAACTGACATTATCAGAGTGCTGAAGTTCTCTGTTAGAAGTTTAGAATGAAGATGGGGATACAGATAGGGGGAGTGGGGGCTCAGTTCAGGACCACTTTCATCTTCTCTGTAGAGAGATTGATCACCAAACAGTCTGGATAAAGCTTTGTAACTGTCAAAGTTGATGCTGCAAATGTGAGTTCTGGCTGTCTGGGTTCAATCATGGCCTTATGCTGCATTTTTACTCAATGTGCATTTGCATAAATACCTGAATACTATTTTACGTTTTGTGTTTAATGGCTAAATATTGTTCCATCAGAGTACTGTGGAAATATTTTGAACAAGTTGGTTAAGCCATACTAAGTAACTTTGTATGAGTACAACTTCTGAGTTTGAACAGTTCTCCCCCATCACTACTATTCATCAAACAAACTTTGGTTTAGCTGGTATTTATTGAGTCTTGTTCAGGTGCTAGATGTTGGAGAAGGCAATGGTGAGTCAGATCTAGGGCTGCCTTCAAAGAGCTTCTAGTCTAGAAAGTAACATAAAGCATTTGATTAAGTAATTGTAATGGAAGTACTAAAGGTGAAGCAGACAGAGGGCTCTGATTGTTGGGCAAATGGATATGTTTCTTCCAGTTGAAGGATCAAGGAGGGACATCATCATGGAGCCCTACTCTGCTCTTTAAATCTCTACTGATAAATCTTAGACTCTTCTGATATACTCAGCAAAAGTTTCTGTAAATTATTACATCAGGGATCAAAGTCTCCTACCTATTGAAGGGAAATATGTACATTTTAGGCAGCTTAACTTTTGAAGAGGCTGACATGCTTTCTTTGGAGTCCCCATTCGGGCAAAAGCTACCTTCTAAGATTGAATTTTTGCCCTCATAAATATAAAATGCTTTCTACTGTGATATGTCTGCAAAGGCATTTGACCCTTTTGTCTCTGTTCCATCACAGAAACTGAAATAGCTAACCTGCTCCAAGCTCCTGTCTTTTGCTTCATAAATCCTTTCCCAGTGCACTTCAATTCCTGTCAATTCTCCCTTTGTGTTATTACTCTCATCTGTCCCCTTCCATTTACACTGCCTTAACATACTTATTTTGTGCCTAAACCACAGAAACCTCTGAATGTGATGGCTGTTCGCACCAGATGATTGATTTCATTGCCTTGTCAGCATGCCCTAATTGTCTGTACTCAACTGGTAGTTTAAGGGCTCACCTTTTGGTGTACTGAAAAGAGATATTAAAAATTACCTGTGTCTTTACCCTGGCTGGCATGGCTCAGTGGTTTGAGTGCTGGACTGAGAAGTAATGAATGGCCAGTTTGATTCCCAGTCAGGGCACATGCCTGAGTTGCAAGCCAAGTCCCCATTAGGGAGCATGTGAGAGGCAACCACACATTGATGTTTCTCTCCCTCTCTTTATACCTCCCTTTCTCTCTCCCCGCCCTCTCTAAAAATAAAATAAGTAAGATCTTTTTTAAAAATGACCTGTGCCTGAAATACTAATGTCTGTTTCCTGTTCAATACAGAGAACAGGTCATACAATGGTGGAGGAATAGGTTCTTCAAATAGGATGATGGACTTCTTGGAGGAGCCAATCCCTGGTGTGGGGACCTATGATGATTTCAATACAATTGATTGGGTGAGAGAGAAGTCTCGAGACCGGGATAGGCACCGAGAGGTAAGGTGAAAGATGGCACATGAGTAACTGTTAGGAAACACCAGAGGAAAACATTGAAGATATATATTCTTTATTTGTATTCTTTCTTTCAGCCCTGGATGTGGCTAAATCTGATTTTTATTGGCAATGTAGAGTTTTATTTGTAATTTATTTTTGAGGTATCATTATATGATTTTGAAAAGAATTTATATTTAATGATGACTTACCTTCCTACAGTAAGTGGTTGAAAAGGATCCTTGCAGCCCTGAAATGGGTATCAATACCTATGCAGACTGGTGAAAACAAACTTGGTGGGAGTGACCAAAATAAATTTCAAAGATCCTCTTTCTCCATTTTCATCTCCCTTTTATGTTTTTCCCTTGAAGCAGGATTTTTAGAACTAAGAAAATAAATGGGTTATTTTTAAAGGAATAAAAGAAATCTCAGAGCCCAACTATTTGCTGAAGCATGCAAGATAAACTTTTTGTTATTATAGCTATTTTACAACTACAACACCAAAGTAAATTTATGTATTTGGCTCAAACAGAACCACAAGACCAATCAAATTCAAATTAAGAACAATGATTTTACACTATAGGTAATAGATGGTACTTAAGACTGTGGTACAGCTTCTTGTAAATATTATGAGAGCATTTTCCCACTTTTTAAAGTACTGTGAAAACTTTGCAGAGCAGTCCACCAAGATCATTTGCCTTGAACTTGTTGCTGTGTGTAATTTAAATGAGGGAGTCCTAATTTCTGGTTTCTGTCTAGAACGCATGGCGAGCTTATTAGAAAGGTAGGGCCCCACCGCAGGGACCCTGATTCAGTAGGTGATTTTCTGGGGAGACATTTCAACCAATGGGAGGTATTATTATTTTTTCTTTCTTACTATTTCTGCTTTGACTCCAAATTTAAAATTTTATTTTTAAGCTGACTTCATTCTGTCCTGAGTTCATTTCCTTCTCTTAAGAGCCAAATCAATCTCACTTTTCATTCTTATGCCTTTCCCAGCTCCTGATTGATTTTCTCATGACCTCCTGAACTCATGAGTCAGGTTGTCTCAGGTACAGGTTTTGAGAAATTCCTTTGTAATCCTTGGATTTGTGATAATCCCACTGAGTTTTCTTATTCTAACTTAAAAAGGTGATCTCTATAAAACACTCTGTTTTTCAAAGGTTTCTGATATTAAGGAACACATATGTATTCTATTTATTGTATCAATGCAGCAAGCAGGCTTTAAAATTTGGAATTTTATGGCATTTGAATTTCTGTTCTTTGTAATTCAGAGTTCAGTTTGTCATCAGGGTCATAGTCAACTTTATTCACATTGCAAAAGTCGCCTGTGATATGACAAAGGCATATTTCTCATTATGTTAAAAGGGTTACATCTGAGACAAATTATAACAATTAATGATAATTCAAAATCAATTAAAATGTGTTTATCAAATATTCAAAGGGGGCTTTTCAGCACTAACTGTTCATCATCAGAATGGAAACACTCACAGGGGAAAATGTCACTTTGTTTACTTTTCACTACTGTACTGGAAACTTGAAGTTATAAGTCAAAATACAATTTTAAAGGGCTTTAAAATTTTTTATAATTTATTGTAATTAGTTGTGATGTTGATAGATAAAGATGGAGTGGCTAACTCACAGTTGCAAAGATAAGAAATAGAGGTCCAGAGAAGGGGGTTAGTACCAATGATAAAGTTGTCTGTATGCTTGCTTTTGAAATGTGGGCACTGAAGGGAAAAATTGAGGTTAGGGCCTAAAAGGTAAAACTTTCTTCAACTCTTGATAACCTCAGATATTCCCAGTGGGTTTTTGAAAATAAAGAGATGCATTCCTAATATCACTTAGTATCTATGATCAATTTAGAGTAAGGGGTTTGTGGAATCAAGTCTTGAAATTTGCCTGACCTGAAGCATAGTCCTGGATAGATAGTATACCTCAAATTGTACTTTTCACCAGTCAGTTAAGTTTATGTCCGTTTATTCTTTGAAAAACAATCAAATATTTATTGTGAGTGAAGAAACCATCCTTGAGATATCTGATGTCTAGGGCAGAAAGAGACTACTTTAATAAGCAAAACAGAGTGATACTTTAAGAAATCAGCAGCTGAATGGGGAGGGCCTGAATAAGATACTTGCAGGCATTGTGATATTGTAGATGATGGTGGGGACCAGTAGTCAAGGTTCAATAAATCTCAAAGTTCTTGGTTATATTGGGTCAGCCAAAGATTGTTTGAGAAGTAACTCCAAATTGGTCTCTATTTCCGATGAGTAGATTTGTCTTTGTGTTTCTTTATTGCATATTTGGAGGTGAAAAAGCAATGGTGTGTGTAGAATGTATCAATGTTTTCTCATTTTTTCTTAGATTACCAATAAAAGCAAAGAATCAACATGGGCCTTAATTCACAGTGTGAGTGATGCCTTTTCCGGCTGGTTGTTGATGCTACTTATTGGGCTTTTATCAGGTATGGTAAACTCTGTTAGTTTTCTAAACAAATCTCCTAAAATTGTGGTATGCCCCTCCCCTAAGTCATGACCTGAGTTGAGTGCTATGCTTTGGGATTTTCCTACATGAAATAAATTGCTGATGAATCTTTTGGATGCACATGTCTCCATCATAAAGGGATACTAATACATGCATTTAACCTCCTTCCTTAAATAAATGAGGAAATTTATTTAAATGCATGTGTATGCCATAAAATGATGTATTCATTTTAAGATGCTGCTAGCACTGCCTTTTGGTGCTTTCATTTTTTTTTTCCAAAACACATACTACGGGGAGTTTAGGAGAGAAGATGTAGAAGAGGACTTCCTGAGACTTTTTTTGTAGCAATTTCTTAAATGTCTACTCTCCCAATTGAGGATAAAGAAAAGCACGTAAGATATGGCTCATACCCAGAAGGATTTTACCATCTCATTCTCTCATGGTGGCTGAGAAGTGGGATGCTACCACCTTTTCCTATCTTCTCCATCAACCTCCCAAGACACTGCAAATAATATGCAATCTAACTCAGAATATTACACTTGGTATGCAAATACAGCTTTAAAGCAAATTCCCAAGCAGGTTTCCCCTACCATGGGACAATCAAAAAGCCAAGAATATCTGGTAGAGATGCTAAAAGTTGTAGCCTTATGGCATTAAAAGATGGGTGTAGGAAGATCTGGAATATTGAGCTAAAACAGAAGTTAGGTGGAAAACCTGAATGGAAGTAGATGAGATGAAATGGCAATTACAGCACAGGCTGTAGTTTGTAGCTGCCTACATTTGAATCCAAGCCCTGCCACTTGTTAGTTTTGTGACTTTTGGCAAATTTCTCAACCCTTAGAAGCTTCAGTTCACTGATCAATAAAATGGGGATAATGAGTACCTGTATTACACACTTGTGAAAATTAAATGAGATAGAGTACACATAGCATTCAGCACAGTGCCCAGTTGTTAACCCTGCTTCTGTTATTGTTGCCTAGAGATAATTCATGAGCAGTGGAGTATAAGATGATTGCTGCAGTGAAGAATGGCTCATCCATAGCTGGCTTTTCAAAGATGATCTGGGGCAGGGGTCGGCAAATGGTCTCTCTAAAGGGCCAGATAGTAAATATTTTAGGATTTGCCGGCCAAATGGTTTCTGTAGCTCAAAAACAGCCATAGACAATAGGTAAAGGAATGAGTGGTCCTGTGACCAAGAAAAACTTTGTTTACAAACAGAGAAGCAGAGTTGACCCTCAAGCCATAGTTTGCCAAACCATGGTCTAGGGTGTTAATGTTACCCCTTCTGCCAGTTTAGAGCCGGCTAATAATAGACTGTGTGGTCTGTAGTCCCCAGTATTGCAGAGATGCTGAAGAGAAGGAAGAAGGATGAGAACAAGTTATATAGTTTAGCAGTTAGGAAGATACCAATGACCTTGAAAAACCATCTCAGGTAAATATTAAGGGCCAGAGTTCAAGGGGAAGCAAGCAATGTGGAAGTTTTGGAGGTATTTGGTGTTCATTGGAAATAGAGAAGAGACAAAAGCTTTAAGTGGTAACAAGGATGAGGGAAAGCATTTCATTTTTTAGAGGAGGAGAAACCTGATGAAATTTGTAACCAGGGAAGAAGGAGCCAATTGGGGAAAGAAGGAGTAGAAATAGAAGGGAAGGTAGCATTGAGGGTAACCATGTTATATAGGATAAAATATGCATACATGAAATAACTAAAGAGCAAGCCAAACTCTATAACATCATGTTAATTTCCTGAATCCAGGCAATAAGTGCAATAAGAGTTAGAAGAAAGAGAATGGGGGGGGGGGCGCTGAAATGGTCAAGAGTAGGTATCAAACTGTGTTAGATTTGACTTAGGTTACTTAAGTATGTAAACAACCTGTGTTAACACTTTTAGCACCTACCAAAACATACACATGACATGGCCTCCAGCCTGTTGGAGTGCAAGCATAATATCCTCAATTTCTTGTCACTAGGTGGTCAGTGAATATTTTACCTTCCCTCATACACACAGGCATTTTGTTTTTAAGCATTGGAGAGCTACAATAGAGCAGTGTTTCTGAATGCAGAAAGTCGGTGGATTCAGGGGCTGTAAATTTTGTGATATCTTTCCTGTTTCCCTAAACCACTATTCTAGACCATTTAATTTCTTTATGCTAGAATTTCTTCATCTGGATGACAGAAATGATGAGAAGGCCAAAATCAAAAGTACTATATCTTAACCCTATCAGTCTATTAGCCATAGTGCCTGAATCCCTGTTCACTGTTCACTTGCTCATAATTTTCTTGATGAATGTTATGTATATAATATTGTTTGCTCCTCTCACTAAGAAAACTTCAGAATGTTCATTTCCTAGGCCCAGGAGGCTTCAACATGTCTACAGCTTCATAAACCTTCTATGTGTATCACAGTGTATGCTTTTTTATAAATTCAGTTCCCTTAGCCTAGAATACCTTCCTGCCATTGCTCAAATTGCCTTGTGCATGAAACAAAATCACTATGAAGACTGAGCCCTTCACCCTATAGTCTTTATCAGCTCCCCTCCCCAAGCCATCTCAAATAAGACATCATATAATATTCTTCAATATGGTAAATGTCAGTTTTCTCAATCTTATATATATAGTGAGAATAAAATAATCTTTAATAAACTTGACTGTTGCCATGTCTGGTGTGGCTCAGTGGTTGAGTGCTGGCCTGTAAACCAAAGGGTCCCTGGTTTGATTCCCAGTTAGGGCACATGCCTGGGTTGGGGGCCAGGTCCCCAGTTGGGGGCATGCAAGAGGCAACCACACATTGTTGTTTCCCTCTCTCTTTCTCCTTCCTTTCCCCTCTCTAAAAAATAAATAAATAAAATCTTTAAAGAAAATAAACTTGACTGTCTTTATGGATCAGTATTCATCGACTCTAAGCCAGAGGAGAATCTATGTAAATCAGCTAAAGGTCAAATCCATTTGCTCCTTGCTCCCATCCAACCAACCACTTTGCTGTCCTTTAAGTTTCCACTATATTGAAATTCTACAAACACAGTGTTTAATGCAGACAATGTTTTGTTTTCTTTTCCCTCTTGAGCAGGCATTTAACAATAGGTGAAATCTATTAGAGATAGTAGGTACAAATCAAGCAGACAGGCAATCAGAAAGAGGTTCCAAGTGGAATGGGAAAAAGTATATGCTTGTCCATTACTTTTATCCCTTTTTCCTCATTTTCTCTAACAATTTTGCCCCTTCCTTCCCTCCCCTCAAATCAGGTTCCCTAGCTGGCTTGATAGACATCTCTGCTCATTGGATGACAGACTTAAAAGAAGGTATATGCACAGAGGGACTGTGGTTTAACCATGAACACTGTTGTTGGGATTCCAAGTATGTTACCTTTGAAGACAAAGACAAATGCCCAAAGTGGAATAGCTGGTCCCAGCTTCTCATCAGCACAGATGAGGTAACGTGTAGTGAAGATTTTGGAACTACTAACTTTTATTCTTTCATTTTCTTCATTTCTTATACTCTACTCATGCCAATTATGGAGTCTCCCCCAGCCCCCATTTTCCTTTTCATGAAAAGGGGAACCAGTGCCAGCTGCCTTTTTCTGTGGTTTAAGTGCAGCCCTATTTCCCTCTCTTCTGGCACATGGGATTGTTTGATGGTTACACAATGGCTTAACATTTTTGCTTTTTTAAAACAAGCTAGTGTTTCTTCTTAGTTTTAGTACATGGTATGACTGAATGTATCTTTCTCTAATAATCTCAGTAGAAATGTTAGAGCCATCTGACAGGTAAGCTACAATTTCTAACAAAGGATGGATTGGGTTAAAAATATGTTTATAGTGTAGGTTCCAAAAGTAATTTTTCCATGAGCATTACATTAGAATATTAAAAAATTATAATACATTCAATATCAAAACAACAGAAACCCAGGGATAAAATTGTCCCAGTCCCGTTTTGAGAGTAAATCAATATTTTCATTTGTCCTGTCTTCTAGCTTATATTTTTCAGTGCAGAGTTGTTTGTTTTGCAGTTCCATACCTTTCTATTACCACTTGGTTGTAAGTTAGATCTTTCCTATTAAGAACAAAAATACAAAGTAAAATGAAACAAAGCAACTCTCAATTCCCAATTCCACTCTGACTTGTACTAACTAAAACAGGTACCATCTCAGCTCACTACTCATCCACTTTGTTGGTGAAGTAAGGGAGACAAGACTGGGATATATGCTTGTACTTTTAAATTTTGTTTTTATACCTAGTTTGGTCCACATTTGAAATGGCACATGCGCGTGCGCACACACATGCACACATACAGAGTCAGTCAAGGGAAAGGAAGGATAGCAAAATAAAGTCAGAAATAATAGTGTTTATATACATATGACTGTACATATTTTGGTTTGGGAAAAAAGTTCATAACAGGGGTAAATATATACTATATATATGAGAGGGTTTAGGCCTGTGCTTCTCAAACTGGGGTCAGTGTGCCAGAGGGTAGGTGAAACCACAGAATGTAAATGCTATGTGCTTTCCCAGAATATCAGTTTTTCCTAAATATGTGGACAAATATTTTTCAAAAATTAAATGTAAACAGCCATTAAAAAGAAATGCAAGATTCCCATGTTTGTTAAGCTAAAAAATAATGTTTACTTCAGTTCTGCTTCTGGGTGCCCGACCCCCTACCCTGATGTCTCTATTTACTCTCCTAGATTAGGAGTACTTGGGTAGAAAAATTTGAGGAGTCCTGGAACTTAGGGTGAGTCTGTGTGTGTGTCTTTTGTGTGTATGTGATTCCCTTGCTTTTTAAAAATCTTTTATTTTTGGAGTAATTAGAGATTCACAGGAAGTTCCAAAAAAATGTATAGGGAACTTTCCCCTACCCTTCACCCAACCTCCCTCAATGCTAACATCTTATAAGTATAATATAATAGCAATATAAGGAAATTGACATTGGTGCAATCCACAGCCTTTATTTCACCTGTTTTACATGCATAGATATATGTATGTATGGGTGTGTGTATGTGTGGCTCCCTGCAATTTTATCACATATATAGATTTGTGTAACAACCACCACAATCAAGATATACAACTGTTGTTGCATCACCACAAGGCTTCTCCATGCTGGCCCTTTATAGCTGTGTATGTTTAAGTGTTCCAACCATAACTTTCAAACTGGAGCTTGAGATTTGTAAAGTGATACATTTCTCTGGATCTCCTTTTTATGAACAAAATCCTTGCCTGGGGAAAGAGTTTTTTTTGGGTTTTAAGAAGAGTTCTGCCAAGAACTTGGCCTCCTGGTCCCTGCCTTTAGCCAGTTTCAGCTACTTTCCCATTTACTCTTTTTCCCTCTTTGTTTCCAATTTTTGGAGTTTTCTTCCTTAGCTACATTCCAAAGGCAGAGAGAACAATTATGTGTTTCTCTCAGGGAGGAGTAAGATAATGGAAAACCTGTGTCAAAATTGTGACTCAGAATAAAACCTGGACATTTTGATTCTCTTTGTCTAGGACAGCAAATTATTTTTAATAATATTTTATGTTTTAAAAAGTCAAAATTTCATTGAGTTTTGTGTTTCATGTAATTTGAATGAGTTTCAACTTTTAATATTTCTATCAACAAGCATAATCTACTAATGTTCAAAATAGGTTCTTTTGTAAGACATAACTATTTGCAAGTCTTTTAATGTTGGTGAATATTTATTGGTGGTTAAAATTAGATTTCTTTTCTAGAATACTTCATTATCATAAAGGGTAGTTTCAAAAGTATATTCTCTCCATTTTAAAAATACCTATTGCCATTTTATTCTTTGGTATATCTGGCTTTTCACTGGTATTGTTTTATGGTCAGAGCCTGGAACTTTCTATTGTATAAACTTGTTGTTGAATTTGTGGTAGCAAAATTCTCTCAAAGATGTAACCATTCTCTACAGAACATAATTGTGTATTTTAACAAAAACACCCAGGAATTTTAGATACTGTAACCTCTTATGAGAATTTGACACCAAGGGTAGGTAGCCAAAGGTGAATTTACTGGAATTTAGAGCCAAGCTTCACTTCAAATGTGTAGCCAAGATTCAGCCATCCTAATAAAATAGCTGTTAATAATCTTAATAAAATTGATATAGTATCATATACAGTTGACTGTTGAATAACATGGGTTTGAACTGTGCAGCTCTGCTTATACACAATTTTTTTAAATAAATATAACCATCCCTTCGTATTCACCCTTATGGATTCAACCATTCGTGGATTCAACCAACCACGTATTGAACACAGTATTTTCATATTACCATCTGCAGTTTCCCAGACACAGATGAAAAGTAGTTTTTGATCTGCAATTCATTGAATCCATGGATGTGAAGGGCCAACTAAGTTTTGGGGGAGTTGAAAGTTATATGGGGAATCTAAAGAACAATATAAACAAAATAGAAACAGACTTGTAGATACAGAGACTTGACTGGTGGTTGTCAGAAGTGTTGGAGGGATGGGTTAAAAGGGTGAAGAGATTGAGAAGTACAGATTGGTAGTTACAAAACTGGTCATGGGGATGTAAAGTACAGCATATGGAATATAGTCAATAATACTGTAATAACTATGTATGGTGCCAGGTGGGTACTGGAAATATCAGGGGAATCATTTTGTAAAGTATATGATTGTCTAACCACTATGCTATACACCTGAAACTAATACAAAGAAATGTGGAATGTAAAAATGTTTTATGGGGATTTTCAACTGCTCAGGGGTTGGTATCCCTAACCCAGCATTATTTATCCCTAACCCAGTAGTCAGCTGTATACTTGGCTACAAAACCTATCAAACTAGTCATATAGAAAGTGAACTTGTTGCTTCAGGGGTTTGTTTGCTCTTGTTCTTGTCTGTCCTTAGGAGCCATTGTCATTTTCCTTTGGGTGCTGCAAAGCCTCTAATTTTCAGCAGCAAATGGGCTGACAGTGTTTTAGTAGTTTCTTTGCTGATAATCAGAGAAGGAACATCTTGAGCAATTTAATATTGGCCTTTTTCTTTCTGATCTCCTCTCCCAAAAACCTATTACTCAGGGGAGCTGCATGCCTTACTGAAACTGTCTAAGCTAAAACAAACTTCTTTTCTTTTTTTCCCTGTTCCAGGGAGCCTTTGCCTACATAGTCAATTATTTTATGTACGTCCTCTGGGCTCTCCTATTTGCCTTTCTTGCCGTGTCTCTTGTCAAGGTGTTTGCGCCTTACGCCTGTGGTTCTGGAATCCCAGAGGTAAGTCTCTAAAATGGCTTATAAATGCTAACAGTAATGAATTTTCTTTGGTTAAAATACTTTAATATGTATTACACTACATACCACAATATGAATATTAAACAGGATCAGGTTCTGAGGTAATCTAGGGCCTTTTTTAGGTCTTCCCTAAGTCTCCTCCCAGCCTGGGCCACCTGTACATTTATTAACAGGAGTTGATTTGTAACCTCCTGTGGGTTTCTGGTGAGCCAGGTCCCCGAAGACCTCCCCTGTTCCCTACCCAAGAATCTCCCGTGGTAGATCCCAAGATTCTGGCCTGAGAATATAGTGGTATTGTTAACTTTGTCAGAACAGAAGAAAGAAATCTATTTTGGGCCCTGACCTTTGTGGCTCAGTTGGTTGGGCATCATTCCACAAAACGAAAGGTTGTGGGTTCCATTCCTAGTCAGGGCATATGCTTAGGTTGCTGGTTAGTTCCCTATTTGGGGTGCATACAAGGGGCAACTAATTGATGTTTCCCTCACACATCAATGTTTCCTCTCTCTTTCTGCCTTTCTTCCCCCTCTCTAAAAATAAATGAATGAAATCTTTAAAAAAAAGGAAGAAAACTATTGTGCTGTATATCCTTCAATCTAATTTGCACTAGAAAAATGGTGATTAAAACCCTGTTTCTAACTATTTTTGTTTTAGATTGCTTGACAGTGACTAAAACCACTGAAATTTAAGGTTCTCCAGATGATCTTGCCCTTCTCTGCCTCCTGACCAAGTCGTAGCTACAAATTTTTCTGACAGAGAATCAGGCTATATGAGTCTGTAAGAAAAATACCTTTCCTTTTCACCTCCCCTTCTCTATATACACTTTCATACTTACTATACTCCTTTGCCTAGCTATCATATGGCCAAAAAGAAAGAAAGAAAAGATATAAACATGACAACTTAACAGTTCTCACTTTCTTGGGCTCCTGCCCCCCCCCCCAAATAGGATCACTGTAGGTCAGGCATTTATATCACTTGTTCAAAAGGTATAGTTTCTACAATGAGGTCCAGATTGTTGCTTCTTATCCTGCTTTACTTGCTTAATCTATATCCAATCTCTGTGTTTGACCTGCAGATAAAGACTATCTTGAGTGGTTTTATTATTAGGGGCTATTTGGGTAAGTGGACTCTGATTATCAAAACCATCACACTGGTGCTGGCAGTGTCTTCTGGCTTGAGCCTGGGCAAAGAGGGCCCCCTAGTGCACGTGGCTTGCTGCTGTGGGAACATCCTGTGCCACTGCTTCAACAAATACAGGAAGAATGAAGCCAAGCGCAGAGAGGTAATAATAACAAATGACCTTAATAGTGTCTGTCTGTCTGTCTGTCTCTCTTTGGTGAGAAGATAAATGATACCTTCATAGGGATGAAAATTTGGGGATTGTACCAATGTAAATGCAAATACCCTTTGACTCAAGAGTTCCACTTCTAGGAACTTATGCTATAGATGTCCTACTATGTGTACGCCCAAAGATGTATAGGAATAGTCAGTGCAGCATTTGTCAACAGTGAAAAACTGAAACAATCATAATGTGCATCAACAGGGAACTGATTGAATGAACAGTCATCTGTATGTACTATAGAATACTATGCAACTGTTAAGAAGACTGAGATAACCTTTAATATACTGACATTGAAAGATGGCTAGAAAACACTGTTAGGTTTAAAAAAACAATTTAAGAATAAGGTATATAGTATAATGTTTCATTTTATTTTATTTATTGTATTTTTTAATCATCATTTATACCCCATACCTCCTTCTGCTTCCACTGCTCTCCATGTTCATGAGTTCTTTCTCTTTTTTTTTACTCAATTCCTCCACCCCCAGCTCCCCCCACTGAGCTGTCATCCTGCTCTCTATCTATGGGTCTGTCTGTTTTGCTTCTTAGTTCAGTGTGTTCATTAGATTCCATATATGAGTGAAATCATGTGGTATTTGTCCTCCTCTGAATGGCTTATTTCATTTAGCATAATGTTCTCCAGGTCTATCTGTGTTGTCACAAGGGGTAAAATTTTGTTTTTTATGGCTGAGTAGTAATCTATCATGTAAATATCCCATAGTTGTTTTATCCGCTCATCTACTGATGGACACTTGGGCTGCTTCCAAATGTTGGTGATTGTAAGTAACACTGCAGTGAACATAGTGGTGCTTATGTTCTTCTGAATTAGTGTTTCAGTTTTCTTCAGATAAATTTCCAGAAGTGGAATTGCTACATCATAAGGCAATTCCATTTTTAATTTTTTGAGTAAACTCCATATTGCTTTCCACAGTATGTGTATGTGAACCTAGAAAGAAAATGTCTGAAAAGTGATTTTACCCCAAACTGTTAAAAAACGTCTACCTCTAGTAAATGGGAAACTGAGGTGATAGTAAAGGAGAAGTAAGGACTTAAACTTTTTTATTATGTATAATTCTATACAAGTATTTGCTGTTTCTATTACAAAATGAGTTACAAAACAATAGAAGTTTTTTTTTTAAAGTTGTTTATTCCTGTGAAAGAATACACACTCAGCACATTTTAGATTCCAGCATTTTCATGCTTTATTTCTACCTGATGTCAAACTAAATGTGTCTCTGTATTGGGTCTCCCTCTGCCTTATGTCTTAATCCCACTAAATTAGTTCCACCACAGCATCTCTGTAGGCATTCTCACGTTTATGGTTTTGAGAAGGAAGAACATTTTTTTAAAAAATGTTTCAAGTCATTGTTTACTTTTGTCCTGTTATAATTAAGGATTTAAGAAAATAATGCTTCTTGCTCTATTTTCCTTGAATTACAAAGAAATCACATATGCAATGGGTCAAGACCAAGTCCATTTTATTAGAAAGGGTTTTTCACAAAATTGCAACCTAGTGATTTATTTTGAAAAAAAAAAAAAGCTAAATAAAAGGCCTAGAAGGAAATTTAAAGATGTTGAAATTTCAAATATGGAATACATTTTGGTAGTTCATGGGGGAAAGTTCCCGGCAGGAGAGAAAGGCTAACGAGGGGGCTGGGATAGATTGTTTAGTTGTCAAATGTTAGAGGGACATAAAAGCAGTATTAAGGTGGTGAGGTTGTTATATGGGAATTATGATCAACAGAAGCTAAAGAGTTGAAAAAAACATTGTAACTGGCAAGAGTGAAATGTTGATTGTTGCTGGTTTTGCATGGGTAGAGGTGATTTTGAAACTGTAGATTGCTGGTTACTTTCATTCTATACGAGTGACATTTTTGTTCAAATAATTATAAAATGGGGAGAGAGGTTTGATTTGGCTCTTTCTCTGTACAAATGTCATACATTTTTCTAACGACACTCATGAATATTTGAATCTTTAGTTTACTCCTTATTGCTTTTTTAGACTTTTCAGTTATTTTTTTCTGTTGATTGGCAGCAACCTTTTGTGTCAAAGTAGGCAAATAGTTGAATAATATAGAGATTTGAGAAGCAAGGGGATAGACAGACTCACCTCTACAACATAAAATTATAGTGAACTAGCCACCTCCATTTTTCTTCCACATAATTCATCCTAGACAGTCACTAAAATCCCCTTTCTCAAGTTTCATGTTGACTATCATCCTTCTCAGATGAAAGCCATTATAGCCATATATTTCAAAGTCCTCCTCAGTTAGCATCATATATCTCATTCTTCCCTCTCCTTCATTTTTCTAGGCCATGCTGTACTCCCAGAGAAACCTGCCTTATTTCTCTAAGAACCATTTTATTCTTCAAAAATTCTTAATTTTGTTCAACTTTCTCTTTGAAATACTTTCTTACTACTCCAAATCATATTATCATTACATAGCAAGTAGAATCTAATGAAAGGACTTTATATTTCCATTAATTCTGGTGCATTTGTTATGCTTTTTCCATCCCTCTTAGCACTTTACCTTGCCACACCTAAACATACTTAGGTCTTCTCTTCCCTTCAAAATCTGTTACCAACCTTGCTTCCAGTTACCTCCTTATTTCTGTTTTCGTAGGTCCCTGACATGGAGTAGTATACATAGTATAGGAAAACCTAAATGCCTGTTGTATGAATATTTGTAGCTCCTGAATAGCTGTGAGCCCACTGTGACTTCAGTGTTGTATCATTACAGCCTTTCTTAAAATTTCATTTAACAAGTATTTCTTTTCAAAGCAAGTACTATGTAAACACATCATTGTAAGTAGTTCATTTAGGTGGTGAATAGGTCTGCAAACTCAAATTCAGTTACTCAATTGAGTATTGGGGATGGGAGCATAATTTGGCATAAAGCACATGCCTAAATTAATTACAAAGGAAAGGCCCTATATGTAGTCAAGAATGTGAAACATGTGTTTTAAATCCAGCATACAGTGTTTGCTCTCAAAGTAAATATAAATTGAACTTAATTTTTGATAAACTGCATATGGAGCATGTAAAGTTTTTTTTAATGTTTAATAACCACTAACATTCCTTTTAAAGCTGTGATTGACTATAGAAAAGTGGCATTATTCTATTGCTAATTTTGAGTTTTGGTTTGTAGGTCTTGTCGGCTGCAGCAGCAGCTGGTGTATCTGTTGCCTTTGGGGCACCTATTGGTGGAGTATTATTCAGCCTAGAAGAGGTAACTACTTTTAATTGTTTGTAGCACATGTACATGCTCTTGTGTTGAGGATCCTGGCCATTGTCTATGTACATGGCAGTTCCAAAGTGTTTTCCCTAAGTCAATGCTTTACCATGTGACCAGAAATCTCTGGGCAGTTCTCATTCTGAGTTCTTAATTCCTGCAGCACCAACTTTTCACCTGAAATAGATTCTTCATGTTGACTGAGTTTGCTTTTTCACCTTCTCTCTTATAGGTCAGCTACTATTTTCCCCTCAAAACGCTGTGGCGTTCGTTCTTTGCAGCTTTGGTGGCAGCATTTACTCTACGTTCCATCAATCCATTTGGGAACAGCCGTCTGGTTCTATTTTACGTGGAGTTTCACACCCCATGGCATCTCTTTGAGCTTGTGCCATTCATTCTGCTGGGCATATTTGGTGGTCTGTGGGGAGCTTTATTTATCCGCACAAACATTGCCTGGTGTCGGAAGCGTAAGACTACCCAGTTGGGCAAGTATCCTGTCATAGAGGTACTTGTCGTGACAGCCATCACTGCCATCCTGGCTTTCCCCAATGAATACACCCGGATGAGTACAAGTGAGCTCATTTCTGAACTGTTTAATGACTGTGGTCTTCTGGACTCCTCTAAGCTCTGTGATTACGAGAACCGTTTCAACACAAGCAAGGGGGATGAATTACCTGACAGACCTGCTGGTGCGGGAGTCTATAGTGCCATGTGGCAGCTGGCCTTGACACTCATAATGAAAATTGTCATTACCATATTCACCTTTGGCATGAAGGTGAGGAGATTCTTTTGGTACTTGAATGTATGTGTGGCTGTGGGTTTGGAGGGTAAAGCAAAGATATACAATCCTAATAGCTCATGTGGCACTTCCAAATTCACTTAACATTATTCCTCAACCCCAAAAGGCCTTTTTACCCCCACATACCCTCACAACTTTTTAGACAATTGTACCCCTATCTAAAGTTCCTAATTTTAGGCCAAATATAAACCTTGGTGCTGAGATTTTAAGTAGAAATATTATAAACTTTTTAGAGGAATGTAATTATTCCTATACATTGTGTATTAAAACAATATCTAACCAACATAGTGTTGATCCTTAAAGGGTGGCTTTATAGTTTCCCAATAAAGCGACATACTAAGCTGAGCAAAATGAAGTTGCCAATATTCAACCATTTTGACCATTAAAAAGCAATTTCATATGGTTTAGCCCAATGTATATCTAAATATATTTTTTACACTTGGTATAAATGTTCAAATATCAAGAACTTCACAGGTGATCCTAAATTAATATTTAAACTGTCAAAAGAAGACATCAGGGAGCAAATTTTACTCTTAGTACGCATTATTATTTCCATGTTTCAGAAAAAAAAAACAGAAAAGAACTTTTGTTAAGGTATTTTCCTTCTTCCTGGTTTTTATTTGTATTTTCTTTAGCACCCCTCTACCAAGTTATTTTCTTCTATTCTATAGGGAGGTGGAGATTCAAACTAGGGAGTTAGAGATAGCAATTCAGTTTAGGCAGTACTGAAATCTCTGAGGTGATATTATCTATCCTTCTCAATACCCTGGAAAGTTTTGTAGCGCTTCTTGAATAATTTTTGCTTGTGGCTTCATTCTTTTATTTAAAGTGAATTTTCTGACCATCAGCCCTGTCCAGATTCAAATGTATTTCAAAAATCAAACACAAGTTATTTAAAAATAATCTACTGCTTTGATTATCCTTGTCATCATATTTCTCTCTGAGCTCAGAAAATTGAGAATTCACTATGATATTTTAGGAGTCAAAAAAGAGTAGGAAAATAGATAAGGGTTCCTTTTCTGAGTAGTCATGCAACCACAGTCACTATCTCTTTTAAAAGAATTAATTTTTTAATCTTTTTATTGTTACAAAATAAACTGAATCCCGATGTGCCATCCTTGTGTGAGCAATGAGTTAAGGTTCAATATATGAGAGTAGTTATGAGCATTCCATTTAAACTCGAGCACCAGTATTTTACTAAATCTTGGCCTTGAGTGAGTTACTTAACCTCTCTGAACCTTGGGTTCTCTGTGATTTGGGAATATAGCACCCACCTCCTTAAATCTTATGTTTAGAGCATTCAGAATAGAAAATAGTAGATAGGCAATAAAGGATAATTGTTGTTGATAAGAATTCAAAATTGGGAAAGGTGTCTGCATATATGAGAAACTCCATCTATTTTCCTTTTTCTTTGAGAAAGGCTTAATTTCTGCCTCCAGTTCTGTGTTGGTCTGGAGAGTTCAGGTTGTAGCCTGATGGACCCCGAATAAGGGTAAGCTTCTTTGCAGTCGTACTTGCCTGCACGTCCCAGAGAACCTCTAGTCTCTGTAGTGTTACACGAGTCTTTACAGCCACTTGCTAGCATAGTGCATAGTTACATTGGTATTGGCCTGTTTGCTTTGCAGAGGGTCAGTCTCCTACCGTTACATATACCAGGCAATCCTGTCATTTCTCACTAACCTTATGTTGCTTTCTCTTTGCAGATCCCTTCTGGCCTCTTTATCCCTAGCATGGCTGTTGGAGCTATAGCAGGTCGACTTTTAGGAGTAGGAATGGAACAGCTGGCCTATTACCACCATGACTGGGGCATCTTCAATGGCTGGTGTAGCCAAGGAGCTGATTGCATTACTCCTGGCCTTTATGCGATGGTTGGTGCTGCAGCCTGCCTAGGTGAGTAGCGTTTGTATTAATTTCAAAGAAGTTGCTACCCAGGTAACATAATAATGAAGAATGAGCCCTGGCTGGTGTGGCTCAGTGGATTCAGCGCCGGCCTGTGAATCAAAGGGTCACCAGTTTGATTCCCAGTCTAGGGCACATGCCTGGGTTGTGGGCCAGGTCCCCAGTAGGGGGCGTATGAGAGGCAACCACACATTGATGTTTCTCTCCCGCTCTATCTCCTTTCCCCTCTCTAAATATAAATAAAAAATATTTTTTTTAAAAACAGAAGAATGATGTTAAACACAATTGACTGCAGATTTTTTTCCACAAATTTTTGACTACAGATTTTTTAAGTGACCATTTCCTGTTGGGTTTGCCATTTTTTAAGTGCTTTAAGAAAGCATTCTTGATTGCCCAGAATGCATTTTTTCCCCCATCCTTCCCTGGCCTGAGTTTTTTCAGATATATCAAGCCTATTCCTCCATCCTGATCTTTGTACTTGCTGCTCCCTCTTCAAAGAATGCTTCTTCCCCAGCTGTAGCATAGTTGGTTCCTTTCAGCCTTCAAACTTTCTGCTAAATATCTTTCCACACAGCATTTTTCTCTAACTGCTTTATCAAAAGTAGGTCCCCCTATTGTCTATGATAGCATACTCCTTTATTAAATACTTAAAAAATGAAAGCATTCTTTTCCATATATCTACATTCCTCCACTTTATAAGTAATTTTACTCTCAAATTCCATCATACTGAGGAAATCATTAGAAATTTACACAAAGATATCTGCACAAAAATGTTCATCATGGTATTATTTATAATAGCAAAAAGTTGGAATCAATCTAAATGTGCACAGTAAGGGATTGGTTAAATAAATTATGGTACATGTATTTAATGTTATATTATGCACCCGTTGAATGTGATGGTGATATTTAACATCTTTAAACACAGTTTTTTTTAAATTATATTTTATTGATTATGCTATTACAGTTGTCCCATTTTCCCCCCTTCATTACCCTCCACCCTGCACACCCTTCCCACCCACATTCCCCCCTTTAGTTA
>PVKU01010193.1:23638-54430 GCA_004027475.1 Anoura caudifer
TTCTGCTCCTGTTGTAGTGGTTTGCTTAGTTGGCTTTTGTTTTAGGTCTGGTTGTTAATACCTGTGAGTTTGCTGTCTTTTTACTGTTCATATTTTTTATCTTCTTTTTCTTAGATAAGTCCCTTTGACATTTCATATAATAAGGGCTTGGTGATGATGAACTCCTTTAACTTGACCTTATCTGAGAAGCACTTTATCTGCCCTTCCATTCTAAATGACAGTTTTGCTGGATAGAGCAATCTTGGATGTAGGTCCTTGACTTTCATGACTTGGAATACCTCTTTCCAGCCCATTCTTGCCTGTAAGGTCTCTTTTGAGAAATCAGCTGACAGTCTGATGGGAACTCCTTTGTAGGTGACTGTCCCCTTATCCCTTGCTGTTTCTAGAATTCTCTCCTTCATTTTAATCTTGGCTAATGTAATTATAATGTGCCTTGGTGTGTTCCTCCTTGGGTCCAACTTCTTTGGGACTCTCTGAGCTTCCTGGACTTCCTGGAAGACTGTTTCCTTTGCCAGATTGGGGAAGTTCTCCTTTATTATTTGTTCAAATAAGTTTTCCACTTGTTGTTCTTCTTCTTCCCCTTCTGGTACCCCTATAATTCGGATGTTGGGACGTTTAAAGATGTCCTAGAGGTTCCTAAGCCTCTCCTCATTTTTTTGAGTTCTTGTTTCTTCCTTGTTTTCTGTTTGGTTGTTTCTTTCTTCCTTCTGGTCCACTCCATGGATTTGAGTCCCAGTTTTCCTCCCATCTCTGTTGGTTCCCCATGCATTTTTCTTCATTTCACTTATTGTAGCCTTCATTTTTTCATCTAATTTGTGAGCAAAGTCAACCAATTCTGTGAGCATCCTGATCACCAGGGCTTTGAATTGTGCAGCTGATAGGTTGGCTATCTCTTCGTTGCTTAGATAAATTGGCTCTGGGGCTTTGATTTGTTCTCTGGTTTGAGCCATTTTTATTTCTGTTTTTTTTTTTTTTTTGGTCTAGTCGCAGCTGTTACGTAGTGAGGGGTAGAGCCTTAGGTGTTCCCCAGAGCGGGGCAGCCCAGTCACTGAGTAGTGACACTGTATGTGGGGGCGGGGTCTGAGAGGAAACAATGGCGCTTGCTCTGCTCACTCTCAGATTCCAGTCCCTTCCACCACTTCCCCTTTGCCTGGATTATCTGCACGTGAACGTGGGAACACCCGGTCAGCCAGCCACCTTGTGTGGCCTCACTGGGTCTGCACTGTTGCCACCCAGTGCCCAGGGTCCGCTAGCTGCTGCTTGTGTGCCTGGGGTCTGCCAGCCACTGCTGCCTGCGTGCCGGGGTCTGCCAACCTCCACTTTTTCCTGCCGGGACTCTGCCCCTCTTACTGGTCTGGATGAATTGTTGTTGGACTTCCAAACAGTTCAATTTTCTATGAGTTCTGGTTGATTTCTTGTTTCTAAATCTTTGTTGTCCTTAATTTTGGTTGTGAAAGGAGGCACAGTGTGTCTGCCTATGCCTCCATCTTGGCTGGAAGTCTAATTTCTTTTTTTTTTTTTTTTTGCATGTACCAATCCTGTTCTCTCAACACCATTTATTGAAGAGATTGCCTTTGCTCCATTTTATGCTCCCACCACCTTTGTCAAGTATCAATTGCTCATAAAGGCATGGGTTTATTCCTGGATTCTCCAGTCTGTTCCATTGATCTATATGTCTGTCCTTGTGTCATCACCAGGCTGTTTTCACTACAGTGGCCTTATTGTATAGTTTGTTATCAGGAGTTGTGATAACTCTGACTTTGTTTTTCTTTTCAAGATTGCTGAGACTATTTGGGGTCTTTTATGGTTCCATATAAATTTTTGGACTATTTTTTCTAGTTCTGTGAAGTATGCCATTGGTGTTTTAATAGGAATTGCATTGAATGTATAGGTTGCTTTGGGTAGTATAGCCATTTTAATGATGTTAATTCTTCCAATCCATGAACACAGTATATGCTTCCACTTATTTGTATATTCCTCAATTTCTTTCTTTAGTAGCCTATAGTTTTCAGAGTATAGTTCTTTTTTATGTTCTTGGTTAAAGTTGTTCCTAGGTATCTTATTTTTCTGTTGTTGTTGCAGTAGGAAATGGGTTTATTTTCTTAGTTTCTCTCTCTGATAGCTCATTATTGGTATATAAAAATGCCATCAATTTTTCGGTATTACTTTTTAGTCCTGCTACTTTGCCGAATTCATTTATTAGATCTAGTAGTTTCTTGGTGAAGTCTTTAGGGTCTTCTATGTACAATATCATGTCATCTGCTAATAATGACAGCTTTACTTCTTCCTTTCCAATTTCAGTGCCATTTCCTTTTCTTCTCTGATCACTGGCTAGGACTTCCACTACTAAGTTGAATAAGAGTGATGAAAATGGATACCTCTGTCTTGTTCCTGATCTTAAGGGGAATGCTTCTAGTTTTTGCCCATTAAAAATGATGTTATCTGCAGGTTTTTCATGTATGGCATTTATTATATTGAGGTGTGATCCCTCTGTTCCCCCTCTGCTAAGAGGGCTTTTTTAAAAAAATTATGAATGGGTGCTGGATTTCATCAAGTGTTTTCCTGCATCTATTGATATGATCATGTGATTTTTGTCTTTCATTTGTTTATGTGATGAATCACATTTGATGATTTGCAAATATTGTACCAACCTTGCATTCCCCAGGATAAATTGTACTTGATTGTGGTGTATGATCTTTTTGATGTATTGCTGGAGCTGGTTTACTAGTATTTTGTTGAGGATTTTAGTACCTATGTTTATCAGGGATATTGGCCTATAATTTTCTTTCTTTGTTGTGTCATTACCTTATTTTGGAATTAGGATGATACTGGCCTTATAGGAAGACCTTAGAAGTCTTCCTTCCTCTTAAATTTTTGGAACAGTTTGAGAACGATTGGAGATAGTTCTTTTTTGAATGATTGGTAAAATTTACCTGAGAAGCTTGTCTTGTCCAGGGCTTTTGTGTGCTGGGAGTTTTTTGATTACTGCTTCAATTTCATTCATTGTTGTTGATCTATTCAGTTTTGGGTTTTTTTTGCCTCTTATTGATTCAGTTTTGGAAGATTGTATGCTTCTAGAAATTTGTCCCCTTCTCCCAGGTTGACCAATTTGTTGGCATATAGTTGTTCATAGTAATTTCTTATAATATCTTGTATTTCTGTGATATCAGTTGTTATTTTGCCTCTTTCACTTCTGCTTTTATTTATTTGGGTCCCTTCTCTCCTTTTTTTGATGAGTCTGGTTAAAGGTCCATCAGTCTTGTTTATCTTTTCAAAGAATCAGCTCCTGGTTTCATTGATACTCTGTATTTTTTTTTTTTTAGTTCTGTATCATTGATTTCTGATCTGATCTTGATTTCATTTGCCTCCCCCTATTTACTCTAGGCTTTGTTGTTGTTTTTCTAGTTCTTTTAGGCATAGTGTTAGATTGTTTATTTGAGACTTTTTTTTGCTTTTTGAGGTGGGCATGTAGTGCTATGAACTTCCCTCTCAGGACTGCTTTTGCTGTGTCCCATAGGTTTGGGGTTGTTGTATGTTCATTTTCATTTATTTCCAGGTTATTTTTTACCTCCTCCTTAACCTCATTGGTTCCCCATTCATTACTTAATAACATGTCACAGTATTTAGCCACCAAGTATTTGAATGTTTTTTACTCTTTTTATTGAGGTTGATTTCTAATTTCATTCCATTGCGATCTGAGCAAATGCCTGATGTGACTTCAGTTTTCTTGAATTTGTTGAGGCTTTTTTTGTGTCCTAACTTGTGGTCTGTCTTTGAGAATGATCTATGTGCACTTGAGAAGAATGTGTATACTTCTTTGGGGTGAAATGTTCTGTATATATCAATTAAATCCATTTGATTTGGTGCAGAGGTAGCAAACACAAGGCCTGCAGGCCAAATCCAGCCTTCCTCCTTGTTTTATCTGGCCTGGCATTTTGTTTCTACCTGGTGGCAGTGCAGAGCTCTCACTTAACTCTTAAAGAGTAGTTACATTTATACAGTCCTGAAATTACATTTGGCCCTTTGAAGGCAACTGTGAGGCTGATGTGGCCCCCAGTGAAAATGAGTTTGACACCCCTGATTTAATGTGTCATTTAATGTTGCTAAATCCTTGTTGGTTTTTCAGTCTGGAGCATCTGTTCATTGTTGATAGTGAGTTGTTTAAATCCCCTATTATGACAGTATGGTTGTCAATATCTTCCTTAAAGTCCACCAAGATTTCTTTTATGTATTTAGGTGCTGCTATATTGGGCACATATTTGTTTACAAGGGTTATGTCCTCTTGTTGGATTGTAAACCTATGTGTACCCAATACAGCAGCACCTAAATATATAAAAGAAATCTTGGTAGGGGTGCAGGGTGGAGGGTGGATAAAGGGGGAGAGAAAAAATTGTGATGATTGTAATAGCATAATCAATAAAATATACTTTTATGGGAGTAAAAGACAAAACTGTACTTGAACAACAATTAAAATAAAAATTAAAAAAATAAAATATACTTTTAAAATTAGGATTAATCAGTATCAAGATCAAGTCAAAAAATAAAAAAAAAAGAATATGAAGTGACCTTCTTTATCTTTTCTTACGGCCTTAGTTTCTATGTCTGTTTTGTCACTTATAAGGATTGCTACACCTGCTTTTTTGTTGTTTCTATTTGCATGAAATATTTTCCTCCATTCCTTTACTGTCAGCCTGTGGAAACCTTTTGCTCTGAGTTTGGTCTCTTGTAGACAGTGTACATCTGGGTCATGTTTTCTTATCCATTCAGCTGCTGATTGGGTCTGGGTTATGTTTTCACATCCATTCAGCTACTGATCAGTCTTTTGATTGGAGCATTTCATCCATTTACATTTAAGGTTATTATACATAGATACTTACTTATTGCCATTTTTATATTGTACCTATGTGTTTTGCTCCATTTATTCTTGTTACAGAAGGTCTTTTACCATTTCTTGCAGTGCTGGTTTGGTGGTAATAAACTCCTTTAACTTCAGTTTGTTTGGAAAGCTCTCTATTTAGCCTAGTTTTAAATGATAGTCTTGCTGAGTAGAGCAATCTAGGCTGTATGTTCTTAGCTTTCATCACTCTGAATATTTCCTGCCAATCTCTATCACCTATAGTGTTTCTGTTGAGAAATCAGCTGAGATTGTAATGGGGGCTCCCTTGCATATTACTGACTGTCTCTATTGCTGTCTTTAAAATTCTCTTTTGGCTTGTGGGGAATTAAACATATAATATGAGGTTATGTATGTAAAAATATATTTTTGCATAGTAAATAACTTAAAAAGTCATTCAAATTTTTTACTGTGCTTATTTCTAGGTAATGAACTTATAGATAATGACTTTCTTTTATATCCTTTTGTTATTTTCTGAATTTTTCTCAGTGTGTCTGCACATCCCAGAGCACCTCTAGTCTCTGTAGTGTTATGCAAATTATGGATATCATCTGCAATTACTTTTATAATTGGGGGGAGTAACAGATGAAACAAAAAGAAGAATTGAGAAGTTATCTTGTAATGTTGTAGATGTTATTTTGAGAACTATGACTATGAGCATTGTAAACTTTCTTTAATGCATTGCTGGAGTCTGTGCGGTTATATGTGAGACCTCCTTTTAACAATGTTTTTGGTAAATAAGCTGTTCCTGAATGGGACCTGTAGGAGGACAACTGTAAAAAAATCTTATACTTTTCCTGCCTTCAATAGCCTTGTTTGTTACTTTGCAGGTGGAGTAACTCGGATGACCGTTTCTCTTGTTGTCATAATGTTTGAACTAACTGGTGGCTTGGAATACATTGTGCCTCTGATGGCTGCAGCAATGACAAGCAAGTGGGTAGCAGATGCTCTTGGGCGGGAGGGCATCTATGATGCCCACATTCGTCTCAATGGATACCCCTTTCTTGAAGCCAAAGAAGAGTTTGCTCATAAGACCCTGGCTATGGATGTGATGAAACCACGGAGAAATGATCCTTTGTTGACTGTCCTTACTCAAGACAGTATGACTGTGGAAGATGTAGAGACCATAATCAGTGAAACCACTTACAGTGGCTTCCCAGTAGTGGTGTCCCAGGAGTCCCAAAGGCTTGTGGGTTTTGTCCTCCGAAGAGATCTCATTATTTCAATTGGTAAGGATTCCAGAAAAAGGGGTAATAGAATCAACTGTGGAAATAAGTAAATATTCATGAAATGGAGGGAAGAGGGGAGTAGTTAGGAGCCAGAAATAACACTTTAATTTTCAATTCCCCCCATCTTTTCAAATAGAAAATGCTCGAAAAAAGCAGGATGGAGTTGTGAGCACATCCATCATTTATTTCACTGAGCATTCTCCTCCAATGCCACCATACACTCCACACACCCTAAAGCTTCGGAACATCCTGGATCTCAGCCCCTTTACTGTGACTGACCTTACCCCCATGGAGATTGTCGTGGATATCTTCCGCAAGCTGGGACTGCGGCAGTGCCTGGTTACACACAATGGGTGAGAGCTCTTTGGTGAAGGCGAATTGGATTGTGGAAACATTGTAGAGAGATAAAGAAAGAAGAACCTAATTCATACAAACATTAGTAGCAATTATAGGCCTTTTTGAAGCTCTGAGATGAAGGTGGATGTGTTTCTTTTATTGTTGTAATTAATAGAAAAGGAGTTTGGAGTTTAGGGAAGAAAATGGGTTTGAGAGGTGTAAACTGCTGGTTGCACATTATAAATTACTCAGTTCCTCCCCACAAAGGAAACAGCTGTGTTCTCATGAAAAGGCAGCACTGAAATTACCATGGTATTAAGTAGTATATCTATGGTATATGCTTCTTACAATACCTTTGTTATTATTATTTGAGGATGAGAAAACCAAATTTTAATGAAGTTGAAAGATTTACACTAGCGCTCCCAGTTAGGATATAGTAGAGGTACCCTTTAAACGTAAGTCTTTTGACTCCCAAGGCCAAGCCTCTTTCTTTCTGGGATATTTCTTATTCAGTAAAGGAAGAGCTGCTATTTTTATTGGAAAAGAAGGAAAGTTGAGGAAAAGGGTATAACAGATGTCTTATAGGATTTATTTTTAAAGTATTTTTTATTGATTATGCTATTACAGTTTTCCCAATTTTCCCCTTTTACCCCCCTCCACTCTGGCCCCCAACCATCCAGCATCCCCCCCTTAGTTCGTGTCCATGGGTTGTACATATAAGTTCTTTGAGTCCTGTATTTCCTATACCATTTTTATCTCTCCCCATCTATTTTATGCCTACTAATTATGCTTCTTCTTCTCTGTACCTTCCCCCCTATTCCTCCCTTCTCGCTCCTCACTGAAATCCCTCCATGTCTCTGATTCTGTTCCTGTTCTGGTTGCTTGCTTAGTTTTTGTTTCCATTGTTTTTATTTTCTATTAGGTTCATTTGTTGATAGTTGTGAGTTTGTTGTCATTTTACTGTTCATATTTTTATCTTCTTTTTCTTAGGTAAGTCCCTTTACCATTTCAAATAATAAGGGCTTGATGATGATGAACTCCTTTAATTTGACCTTATCTGGGAAGCACTTTATCTGTCCTTCCATTCTAAATGATAGCTTTGCTGGTTAAAGTAATCTTGGATGTAGGTCCTTGCCTTTTATGACTTCAAATACTTCTTTCCTGCCCCTTCTTGCCTGCAAGGTTTCTTTTGAGAAATCAGCTGATAGCCTTAGTGGCACTGCTTTGTAGGTAACTGTCTCCTTCCTCTTGATGCTTTTGAGATTCTCTCTTTGTCTTTAATCTTGGGTAACTTAATGATGATGTGTCTTGGTGTGTTCCTCTTTGGCTCCAACTTCTTTGGGGCTCTCTGAGCTTCCTGGACTTCCTGGAAGTCTATTTCCTTTGCCAGACTGGGGAAGTTTTCCTTCATTTTTTTGTTCAAATAAGTTTTTGATTACTTGCTTTTGTTCTTCTCCTTCTGGCACACATCTAATTCGGATGTTGGAACATTTCAAGTTGTCCTAGAGGTTACTAAGTCTCTCTTCACATTTTTGAATTCTTGTTTCTTCATTCTGTTCTGGTTGGATCTTTATTTTTTCCTTTT
This sequence comes from Anoura caudifer, assembly GCA_004027475.1. Lineage (NCBI taxonomy): Eukaryota > Metazoa > Chordata > Mammalia > Chiroptera > Phyllostomidae > Anoura > Anoura caudifer. Next base: position 31,683 of record PVKU01010193.1, read on the forward strand.
GTTCCAAATTGTTGATTTGAGTCCTGGTTTCCTTCCTGTCACTCTTGGTTCCCTGAATATTTTGCTTTATTTCATTTTGGGTATTGTTCATTTATTTTTTCATTTTTCAACCAAGCTCCATCAGTTCTGTGAGCATTTTGCTTACCAGAGCTTTGAACTCTCCATCAGATAGGTTGGCTATCTCCTCATCACTTAGTTCTCCTTCTGAGGTTTTACCCTATTCTTTTATTTGGGCCCTATTTCTTTGTCTTGGCACACCTGATAAGTTGTAAGGGGTAGGGACCTTAGGTATTCACCGGTGAAGGACAACCCTCTTTGTTGCACTGTGGTGCTGCCTGTTGGGGAGGGGACAGAGAGGGAATAGTGCAGCTCCCCTGTTTGTCTCTAGTGCACTTTCCAATGGACTGCCGTGTGAGAATGGGAGTTTCTTCCACCGTGGCAACCCCAGCCGTCATCCACAGTCAACTTTGGGTCTCAGTTTCACCTTCAGTGAGCCCCACCCATGCAGCTGCACCCTCACTGTGGTTTTTCTGAGTTGGCCTGCATGGTCCACTGCCTTACTGGTCTGGTTGTTGTGGTTGATTTTTTCTTTAATTCATTGGTTGTCAGAGTTCCATGGAGTTTGGTTTTCTGGCACCTTTGGTTGATTATTGATTTTAGATTTGTTGCTATTCTCCTTTTGGTTGTGTGAGGAAGTGAAGAGTTTCTACCTATGCCTCCATCTTGGCCAGAACTCCCAGATGTCTTATAGAATTTAAATAAGGAAAGGGACTTTTCCTAACTAATTCACTCAATATTTACTGAATCCCTACTTCATATAAGAATATATTCCACTGGACTCTGGGGAGATACATAGAAATGAATAAAACCCTTCTCTGCCCATAAAGAGTATGTAGTGTTATAAGGACACTAAGAACATACAAATGCATATAGCACAACAGCAAACAAGACAAGTTAAACAGAACATGTTGTTGCTGGGAGGAGGGCACAGTTATTGCTGGCTTGTAGAAGCAGGAAAGGTATTCTGGAAGAGGGACATTTGAACTCGGTTGCAAAAGGTAATTAAGATTCATATATGCAGAGAAGAATGTTTAAACCAGAGACCATAACAGGATCTCAGACCTAGAGGTAGTAATGCTTGCAGTGCTTTCAGGGACCCCTGCATTTCACCACAGGCCTGGTACATGTATCCTAGTCCTGTTATCTCATCATCTGTAAGTGCAGGTAGTGTTCAAAGTTGAAAAAGACTGAGGAGGAAAAGTTTCACCTTTGAGAATGGTGTTTTGACTACAGATTTATTTTCATTTTGTTGTCTTCTTTTGTCTTTTAGGCGATTGCTTGGAATCATTACCAAGAAGGATGTATTAAAGCATATAGCACAGATGGCGAACCAAGATCCTGATTCCATTCTTTTCAACTAGAATCACAAGAAGGACATTGCAAACCATGGATATATTTTGTTGACTTGGTACCCAAAACACATTATCCATGTTTGAATGGTGAAATTATATTAGTGTGTTGTCTCTTTCCTACAAGTTAACCAGTCATACTACATAATGATTTCTGGAAATTAATCTTCTCTTTAGTAGAATGTGCAGTTAGGCTTCTGTGATGTTGCATTAAGAAGATTTCATGAAAGATTAAACAAGATTGCTGTGGTTTAATTATTTTTCTTTCTTAAGATAATTTTTTAATTTAAAACATAATTGTTAGCCAATATGCAATCACTGAAAACTATGCAAGAAAAGTTCCAACTGTCCTGACTGATAGCCTGCAGGAAACCATGAAAGTCACTTTTTTTGGACTCTAACTATCATTGGTGAAAGATGAAGTGTAAATTAAGTGGCTTTACTTTTCCAACCACAGAAAAGAAAGCCAGAAGGAAAATAGTAATGGTATTTTCCAGACTGTGAAAATTCAATTCAAATGTTATCTTGTTCCTGTTACAATATTTAGCATTATTAGTTTGTGTGTGTATGTATATGTTAATTTTAATATCTTATTGTAAGACCATGCTGCTTTGGTTAATCTCCTCTAAATGAATTTAGAGAAGTTGATTTTATAGCTTGCTTGTTTCTGGTACTCCTCAAGTGCACAAAGATAAGTTATAGAGCTTTCTCCTTGTCTGCAAGAAGGGTAATTTTCCAGATGGTGTTTGTTAGCTAGTAGACAAGGACTTTGCCATGAATTTGTTAGAAGCAAGAAGTAATTTCTCCAGATGAATGATTAGTGAAGTTCTACGCAAGTCAATGACTAGGAGTTTTAAAACTTTGTGAGGTTCCAACTCATCCTCTTACCCAGATGCCACCTCTGTGAGTGATGGTGCTTTAGGCTTCTGGAATATGTAAGGATAGTAAAGAGAACCAAGTCTAGGCTGCATACTGGTAAACTAGGGAAGATTCTGAGCTGTATCTGCATTCTCATTCATTCCTTCATAAAGATAACCAGTATTAACATAACTGGATGCCCATGCCTCCTCCCAGTGTTAAGGACATAGAACAGGTCAGTGTTGTCCCTGTGAACATGAATTTTGGCTTGGGGTACTTTCAAATATATTCAAGACATTGGAACATAATAGGCAGCTGTGATTCCCTTGAGGCTTCTTAGAATTCTAAATAAAATGAAGAACCATCTTAAGATCCAGGGTGTGGACAAGGCCTGGTGACATCAAAGGTGCTTGTATCCAGTTGAAAAGGTGCCTGTCTGAATTTCCTACCACCTTAACTGCAGTAGAAAACATCACAGTCTAGGGACACATGGTGGAATTACAGAGCTACCACCATTCCAACCACTGTTTCATTTTCTACAGTATTACCCATGTGCAGTTGTTCCTCTTCCATTATTTGCCCTTTCCTACTCCGCAGTCCCCAGTACTCTCTTTGGGATCAAACATTCTGCCTGGTTAATCATTTCTATTAGAAAGAATAATTCCCAGGGCTAGTTAAATTGTAAACCAAACCTCAGTAATCTTATGACACATGGACCAGAGGTAATACATAGCCATTGGCTTTGCTCTGTAACCCAGTCACTGCTGCCATGCCTCAATTTCCACACCAATGCCCACAGCAATGAGAATTAACTGCCAGGGGTGAAAGTTCAGCCTTTCCCATTTTACAGGTATTTTCCCAGCAGTTCTCTCCATCCTTCTGGCCTAGAATCAGCAGTCACTTGGCATATATTTCCCAGCCATCCACCTTCCCTCCCCAAACACCTCATACCTCATTTTAAGAGCTTCTGGTCCTGGATTCTAGGATTTTTTTTTTACTCTTAGTTCTTACCTTTCCCAAATCTGAATTTATGGCATTGCCCAGAACTAGGTAGTCAAGGCTTATTTGGACTTTTATCTTTAAAATATTAAGGCAGTCACCAGAGTTTTTTATTTTAAGTATATCACCCTAGCATTTTAATGAAAAAGAAAAACTGTCTAGGTTATATTGTGTGAAAGTCATGACTCAGTAACTTTACATCTTTTGTCCCTTTCATGCCACTGATTTTCTCACATGAGATGAGGTTATTTTGCTCTCCACTACTCTATATTGTGTAGAAACCAAAGTTCTTATCTGTATATTTCTGGTTCACTACCTAACTTATCAGCCACCCAACTAAAGTTTGCAAATCAGGAAATGTTAGTATTTGTGGTACTAGATGACAATGAAAGATTTTGTTGCATTTGGTAGTTCAGCAGCAACATGGAGGGTGTCTAAGTTTGCCTTTGTGTTTCTTCTAGGCTCCATTTTTAATTTTAGACAGATGAGCCAGGTGCTACTTCAAAGACTAAATTCAAAAAATCTGATAACACTGTGCCAAGGTAAACTTTCTACACGCTAAGCACGAATTGGCCCTTCAGAGTATAATATCCCTGATACCTCATTCCTGATAACTTTCATCCATTAACCTCAGCTTCTCAGGAATTCTTGTAACTCATGCTAGAAGTAGCTGTAGTGTATGGTATCCATTATATGTCTAATCCTATGGTTTGGCTTCAAGGTTGGCTAATTGCAGCTAGAGTTCCCTGTAGACTGCTAACTCAGCACCTTAACACTCAGTTTCTTGTCTTGAGGCAAAGGAAAACGTTCTGACATTGCTAATTCAGCAGTTAAACATACTTAACCAAAAAACAAAGCCAATATAGGGAAGTTGGTCAGTAGCCTCAAATGGCCACAGGCCTCAATGGCAAAAGACTAGATAATCTGTGATTTTAAAATGAATATGAGTTGAAACTAGTCTATTTTGGTATTAAAAAAGAAAATTGCCCAACACAAGGGAATGATTTACAAAAGAATGCTAATAAATACTTAAGGAGTGTCCAAGAAAAAATATCTGTTAGACATCCAGCCATTAAAGGAGTGAGCCTATAGATTTGTAAAAGTCTGCTATATTTTGTATGTTCAGATCTTCAATGTAAAAAATTAAAGAAGCCCAAGTAGTTAATAGATGATTAGTTGTACCTTTGGAGGGAAGAATCAGGGGACTGAAAATGTTAAATAATGGCTACTTTCAAAATCATTTGTATTTAGAAGTTTGTTCAGATTTTCTCCTTTTTCTCTGGCTCTGGCATCATTCTGGCTCAGCCCAGCTATGGAACAGAGGTGGTATAGTGCACAGGACAGATATTCTCTGGTGAATAATCTGATATTGACAGTACTTTGATTTTGCCAGCTGGCAGAGCAAGTGATTAATTTGCTGATTTAACTGCAAAGCAGTTCAATTGTTTTGGTACAAAAGGCTGAATTTGAACCCTTTACAGAAAGAGCAGAGCACAGTATGAATTTCTGTAGTCAGCCTTCAATTGTGTTTGAACATGAGAATGATAAAGTAATGGAGACTTGGGATGGTCTAAGGCTGTTAAGTAATTCTCAATCATGTTATGAAACTGTTCAGGTGTGGAGGGAGCAAATATGTTGTTAAAAACTTAGCATGCAATAGAGTTCATCATGGAATGTAATTGTTGCTGTATGTTTTAGGTATTTAAATCACCCATCCAGGTTGGGTCTTGATATTGGTTTGTTCTATTGGGTAATGAGAAGGAAAGTGTACTTGTTATCCCACAGTATCTTTTTTAAAAATAAATTATAAGGAGTGCAATTTTTGAAGCTGAGTTTTTAATGACTATGAAGACAATACTGAGAATTTGAAATAGCCAGTGTATTTTATATCACCAGAGTACATACTGATGACTGACCATGTTGTACTGGGAACAATCGATTTACCTACATTGGCAGTATTTACCTACATGAGTTCAGAGAAAACAGCAGAGCATCTTTCATGACAGTGCATAGAGTATTGGGCTTTTGAAAACCCTGAGAAAAATTAGGAATTTAGAAAGTAAACAGGAGATAGAATATTGAATCTTTTAAAACATAGATGTCTATATATGTGCTCTAAACTTAACTATCCTAAAACCTTGATTTTTTACCACTTCTAGGATTGCCTGTATTTACTTTGGAGAGGGAATGGAGAGTTATGGTAATGGAAAAGCCATAGTAGGAAAATATATGAGTTTGTGTAAGATGGTGGAAGGAAGGCCAGCCATATATCCTGGCATTCATAAACCACTTGATCATGTGCCTCAAGGGAACAAGAAGTTAAATAGTAACCCAAAGACCAGGCTTTCCAAGCAAAAGGATTTAGCTGGAAAGTAGATTTTAGTCTACTTTTATGGAAAGGGCTGACATAGGGCAAGACACTTACTCATGCAGGAGGGGAGCTACTACTGCCATTGCCTAAATGGTAAGCTTTTGGTAGATTGTCTTGAATTTTGATAGCAAAATATTTTTAAATCTATATTTTTAGCCTCTCCAGTATGTACTTGTATATTAGAAAGAAAAAGGTGAAGTTTTCTCAGATCAGAGCTCAGGGAGCTGTATAAATTTGAAGTGAAATCAATGTAATGTACCTGTGGTGACCACTCAACTTTGCTCTGCTTCAATTTCAGTTGTTTGCTCTGAGGAGAGAAGTTCTTGGAATAGTAGGTGTTAGCAAATTCAGGTTATTCCACAAACGTTTGCTGGCCAGTCTCATTTCTGAACATCTGGATTTGGGCAAAGTTTTCAAGTGAAGTAGGAAACAAAATTGTTTTTTCCACTGTGTAGTAATCACCCAAGAAAGAAAGTATTCAATGTGTGGAGTTTGCATTTCTTGGATGGGGTCTCTTGGGACTCACCCAGCCCAATCCCACAGTCATACATTCCTACCTCTAAGTTCCTGCCAAAGAGTCTTCAGCCTCTGTTTGCACACTCATGAAGTGAATGAATGCTTTACCTAAAGAAAGGCATATAACGGTATAACATTGTGAGGGTTTAAAAAAAATGATCTCTGCCTCTCCTCTCTCCTTCTATCCCACCTTCTTTCCCTCTCTTCCTGACCCTGCCTCTCTCTTTCTCTTACCCCTCCTCTAAATTCAAAACTTTCTCAATTATTACAAGCATATTGTTTCAAATGTGAACCTTGGAGAAAGAAGAGGATCATTCTGAAAATAGAGAAAGAAAGATAATTCTCTGAGTTGATAGGGCCAATGGAGCTTTGCTCCACTGTTGAGGCAAAAGCCAGTGGTATTTATTGGGAGTGTCAAGGACTTTAGCATCCTGACATCAGATTTATATTCATTGCTAAACCTTATTATAATCCAGTAGTTCAAACCTATTGAAAGTCAGAGCCAGTCTAGGATTTGGTAAGTGAAATGCCATCTGGCAAAATGAGGACAAGGGAATGGACTGAGATGGTTTTATCAGGGCAGAAATCTTCAGCCTCATTATCATATTGAGTGCATCTCAAAATATATGGTCATTTAAGAGTGTTCTTTGCCCTCCTCCATTTTACTTTATTGCTTCTCCCTCCTTTCTCTTCCATTGTCCTGGCTTTTTAGTACTCAGCTTTTTAATAACTATGTACTTTTTAAATATATATTTGGTCTTTTGGGACTATGTAATGATTAAGAATTAATTTCATTCTAGATAAAATGATGTGTTTAATATTTTTTTCTTTTAAACTATCTTTTGAGCTATGCTGCTGATAACTAGGTACAGGCCAGAAAGGAGTTGAGCCTGACAGACAGTACCCTGGTCATATCACTTAAGGATGGCATTGATGTCATGATGGTGACTCTTCTTCATTTTACCAAGGCCAGCATCCTGCTCTTATCTCTATCCATTCATTTCTCGCTATGGGAGAAATACCACCCTTTAGGTGAGCCAGCGAGGCTAGGAGGATCAGAGGGTTTAGCCCATGGGCCACTATATGAATATGTCTGAAATAAGCTCATTTGTAGGGCAGGCTCCAACTGCAGTAGCCAAAGAAAATCTGTCTGACTCAACATTTAGTTCCTAAGATTTGGTAGAAGTTTTGCTGAAGCTAATCTGTAGACATTAACTAAGCATACAGAAACTAGCACCAACCAAAGTTAATATAGCCTGAGTTTCTGCAGGAAGCTTGGTGCTGAGCTGTTCAGAGAATTTATTTATTTGAGTGTTGCCAACCCTATTGTCATACTTTCTTAGCTTTATTCTAACTTTTAGAGATGTTGGTCACCATTCATAGGTACAGCCTGTACCAAAGCTGTGAGTCCTGCTCACTTCATTCTACTCCTTGGTCATGTATAGCAACAGTCTAAAAAGGAAGACATGGGCTGGGGAGTTAGGAGACCTGGTTTCTATTCCTTATGCTTCTACTAACTAGCCTCAAGATCTTAACCGTTCTGTGCCTCAGTGTTCCCATCTGCAAAATGGGGATAGTGTTAATTGCCCTACCTACCTCACAGGGTTGTTGTGAGGATAAATTGAGACAATGAATGGCAAGTACTTTGACTAGTAAAGTGCTATGCAAATTGTATGAAATGGAAACAATCATGTTAAAGGCAATGGAGTGGACATTGGCAAAAGGTTTAATGGGATTGTCTAGCCCTTTCTCTGTGTGGCTTAAACCCAGGTCACCATTGCTTTATACATTTCCACTTAGCACAGATTTTGTAATTATGCATGTAATAAAGCACAGCCTTATCCAACTTGGTGTCTGGTGTGTTTTTGAAGACTCTCAATTTTGTACCTGATTTTTAATCATAAAATCAGGGGGGCAGGGTACAAGGGTTGGGAGAGGATAGTATAAAAGGCAACTGAAAACTACTAGAAAGCTCACTTCTTTAAAAAGATTTATTAACTAATTATTTTTACATTTACAGATTCAGTAATACGTTTTACCATAAAGAGACAAATGAGGGGCAGCTTACGTTTTCTGAGAGAGTCCAGATATCTCATTTATTATGACTACTTAAGTGTTCCTGCCTCATACATTGGTGATACTTTCCTGATAGCATGAGAATTAACTGGGAGCTGTCATTTTTCTCTCTTTTTGAGCTTTTAATGATGTAAGATTATGGACTTTGATAGGGCCCTTGACTACCTACTGTCAGTTTTTACAAGGAGTATGATGGGTGATTGAAATGTTCTTCAATCACCCTTCAAGTAGGGTATGTCCCTTTGTATGGTGTATTGGGAACCTCCTCAAATGACCAAAGAGGGAGCTTTTCAGGGAGGTAGTTGAATAACCAAACATTTCCTTTTCTTACCACTCTAGAAAACAGAAAACAAAGGAAAGCTATACAGCAGATCCTCAAATAACTTTGTTTAACATCCTTTCATTGTAACATTGATGAGATGCTTAACTGGTTTATGCCATTTAGCCTATGGTAAAATTGGTTTTGTTATATGTCATTTCACTTAAAGTCACAGAACCTGTCAATGACATTGTGAAGACTTATTGTACTTTAAAGTATTGCTCTCCTACTTTCTTACTCTATTTCTTTTTCTGCATTTGATTTATCTTTCCTACTCGTCCCTCTGTTAGCCAGATCACTAGTAAGGCAGTTTGCTGTGTGTACAAGTTTTCATTTCAGAATTCCTTCAGTTGACATTTGATCACATTTGCAGTAGTGTTGACTTTACATCTTGTTGCTACCAAGAACTTTAATACCGTTGGCTCACTTGGTATCATTTCAGGAAGGACATCTCTGTGTAAAAATAACTCCCTCATAAGCCTAAAATTGCACAAAAAATTCAGTTTTTGATGTTATCATTTTATTGGATCCTTCCACACTATCACCACCCCCAGCCTCTAATCTAAATACCTTTTGAGAAAAAAAATACATCTAGGTATTACCAGCTATCAACAACTTGCTATGAATTAAAATGTCATGTCTAGTCACTCAAGTAAAGTCGCTGTGATAGTATGAGGTACACACAAATTCATTATCTAATACAGGTGCTGCACAGAGAAAAACCTGGAAATAACCACCAGATGTCAGTGAAATCATTGAGATACTAATACACCTACAGGTTGGTCAGAAGAGAACTGTGCCTGAGGGTAGGCTAGGCAAGAAACCTTAATTCATATGTACAGTTGAATGCTGGGAGTACCCAATTCAGTCACAAGTTATTTCTTAGTTTATTGGTTTGCTGGACGATGCACAACCCACTGAGCCATACCAGTCAGATCTGACTAGTACTCTTTGGACAGTGGGATGGTGATATTAATAATTACCCAGGGACAACAGGCACAAAACTGGGACTATTCCAGGTGTCTTAGTAAATTCAAGCTGCTGTAACAAATTGTCATAGACTGGGTGGTTGAGGATGTTCCATGCTTATATGCATTATGCTTAGCTAGTGTCTCTAAATAGACATTTTTATGATCTCGATTCAGGAGGCTGCAGATAGAACAGAAGACAGAAGGGGGAAAGTATAAAATTTGGAGCCAGAGGAACTGGACTGGAGGCTTACTATAAAGGAATTGCTACCTTTCTTGATCAAACACAACTTGGGATCTCTAATATTGGCCTTGGAGATGAATCTCCTCTTGAAAAAGGACTTCTGGTCCTCACAGTATGGTTTTGTGTTCCTCAAGTTTCTCCTTCCCATTGAGGCAATTTTTCTGATTTCCTCACTGGCCTTGGGGTGTGGTGGAGATCATTCCATTTTAATATGCTGGCCCAAGTGTGTCTTTTGCACAGCTGAGGTGGAAGTAGAACTTTTAATCTAAAAACTTGAGGAAAATAAAAGGGAGTCAATGTGATGTTCAATGAGCTCATCTGGCTGACCCTGACTATGCATCAGAATAATCTGAAATGGGTATTAAAATATAGATTACTGGAGGTTTGGTGCCAGATTTTGGACTAGTATTTGGAAAACCATATAGAGGTATTACAGGCTTTATCCCACCCTGAAACCTTATCAGCCTCCTATTTGGTGGGCCCCATTTTAGCACTGCCTAGAACTCTTTGTTCTACTTGCTTACTCTTGTATCCTAAGTACCAGATACAGTGCCCAGCACAGAGAAGGACCTCCAAAACTATAGTACTGGTGGAATGGCTGGCTATGTAAAGCTTGACACCTCAGTTCCTGTTTCCTGCCTGGAGATGTGTCTGTTTCCTAGACGTACACCAACTTTCAGGTATACCACATGTACCCATCTATGACCAAATCTTATATTGTATTTTACAAGTCAGAAATGTATAATCACCATCTCATACAACCTTTGTAGGTGGCCAGGAGCATGTTTATTTTAGCCTCTGTTGCTTATTTGCCATGTGATAGAAGCATGTGATTTGACCTCTCTGAACCTCAGTAACCTCATTTGTAAGGTAAGAATGATCATAAAACCAGCCTCATTGGACTGTTGAGGTGAATTCAAACTGAATATGAAAACCAGGCTTTATAAATTGGCTATCCAAACATCATTCTTATTCAATTGGTCCTGAGGGATAAAGCAGATAATGTATGAGAATAGTCAGTTCACTCAATATTTATTGAGCACCAGTAGACAGTAAACATTCAATAAAAAGAAACATACACCCATTTCCTAGATGATAATCCAAAACATGGTCAATTCAGAATGGCATAAACCAGTAGTCTAATCTCGTGGAAGAACTATTTTCTCTCCTGAATAGTCACAGAATCTTGGTACCTCCCTCCACATAAATGTTTTCCAATTACATCCGCCTCCAAATCTCTGAAACATACCATTAAATCAGGGCATCCCAGGCACACTCAAACTAATCGGTCTGTCAGCTATGGTTTTCAAGAGGGATGTACCCACTTTCTTCCCTCCAGTTCCAAGTCCCACATGGCCACATCTGAAGCCCGCAAAGCCACTCAGAGGACCCTTCTGTACTACAGAGATCACCCAACCTGACAAAGCCAATTATATCCCTTCCCTCTTTGCTTGTCCTCCAGCATACTGTTCTTCCTAATTCTGGTTACAAAACCAAAACTCCTTTGTATGTGGATGAATACCAACAGATATGGCTGTGTGTATGTGGGGAGTGGAGAGGGTTGTCTACACTGGCAGCGATATGATAGAAATGTTTTATTACACAAATACCTTCAATATCACAACAACCCTGTGAGTAGGACAAATATGAGGAAACTAAAACAAGATTAAGGCTTAGTGGGAAGTGCTGTAACTGAAACTAGATCTCAATGTTTTTGACCCCACGTCCAGTGATCTTTCTACTATTGGGGCTAACTGCTCCTGTTTATCCTGGATGTTTCCAGACCAGTTTATGGGAAGAGAATAATAGGAGCCTGCTTGGCTGGACAGTTGGCCTAGTGTCAAATATTTAGTGTGGCCCTGACCTATATGGCTCAATTGGTTGGGTGTCGTCCCACTAAGTGAAAGGTCACCATTTTGATTTCTGGTCAGGACACATGCCTAGGTTGTGGGTTCGGTCCCATGTGTTTCTCTCTCTCTCATTGATGTTTCCCTCTTTTTCTCCCTCCCTTCCCCTTCTCTAAAAAAAATAAGTGAAATCTTTTAAAAAATTACTGTGGGTATGTATCTATATAGAGACATGTAGAGGTGATTGGAAATATTTCTAGAAAGGGGATCTCCAAAGCGGCTTCTTTTAAAATATGGATATGTGTTTGAGGTTTTTGTTTGTTTGTTGCTTAATTCCTTTATTTTTTTCACCCAGCCTGCCTAGATCCTTCCCTGTGAGAGCTATGAGTCTGTTTCTATTTTGTTAGTTTATTTTGTTCATTAGATTCCACATATAAGTGAGATCATATAGTATTGATCTGTCTCTGACTGGCTTAATTCCTTTACCATAACTCTCCAGATTTATCTGTGCTGTTGCAAAAGATAAGAGTTCCTTCTTTTTTCCAGCCACATAGCATTCCATTGTGTAAATGTACCACAGCTTTTTTTCCCACTCATCTACTGATGGGTGCTTGGTCTGTTTCCAAAACTTGGCTATGGTGATTACCAGAGGGAAACAGGGTAGTGGAGGCAGGGAAGGTTAAAAGGAGGATAAATGGTGATGAAAGGAGACTTGATTTTGAGTGGTGAACACAATACAATATCCAGATAATAGATTATAGAATTGTACCCCTGAAACCTATATAATTTTATTAATGAATATCACCCCAATAAATTAAATTAAAAATAAATAAATCATTAAAAAAATAAAATGTGGTTGTGTAGAAAAGTGAGAAGTGGGAATGAATAGGGGTGGGGGAGCAGTGTCTGGGATCCTATATTTACTAATTTACTTCCCTTGGTGCTATTTGAAGTTTTTACCAGGATCTTATATCTGTTTTTAGAATTTTTAGCAGTAAACACCCAGAAAAAAAGCAATATTTTTATATGTGGTTGTGAGGATATGTCGACCTCATCAATTGAAAGATAATATTTTTTTTCCTGCACAGTGATGATGAATGATGACAACTAAAACCTCAGGTCCAATAAGTGGTTATTATGATGAGAATTTTCATCCCTAGCAGGGGAACCTTATGACTCATGCAGGCACAGAGCTGTTTTCTATCATAATCTAACATAGCAGCCAGAATAATCTTTTTAAAACATGGATCATGTCATTTGCCTGATTTGAAACTCTTTGGTGTCTTTCCATTATATCTAGAATAAATCCAACCCCCTACCCTGGCCTCTGAGGCCTTCCATGATTTTCATCTGGTATATCTCAATAACCTTATATAATGCGTTGAATTGTGTCCACCTAAAATTCATATGTTGAAGTCATAATGCCCAGTACCTCAGAATGTGACCTTACTTGGAAATAGGGTTGTTGCTGATGTGATTAGTTAAATTAGGATAAGGTCATACTGAAGAAGGGTGGGCCCTAATTCAATATGACTGTTGTCCTTCTGTGATTAACACATTTGGAAACAAGCACATGCACAGGGAGAACACCATGTGAAGATGAAGATGTAGATCAGGGTAATGCTTCTACAAGCTAAGAAATGCCATATTGCCAGCAAACTATGAGAAGCTAGGAGGGAGGCATGGATAGATTCTCCTTCACAACCCTAGAAGGAGCCAACCCTGCTGACAGTTTGGTCTCAGACTTCTGGCCTCCAAAACTGAGACAATAAATTTCTGTTGTTTAAGCCACCTAGTTTGTAGTACTTTGTTACAGCAGCTTTTGCAAACTAATTAATACATCTACCTCTTAACAGTCACCTTCTCTCACTTGCTCCCATCACACACTGTTTTATTTTTTCCTTTTTCAGTTCTTCACATACTCAGTTTATTCTTGCCTTAGGATGTTTGCACTAGCTTTTCAATTTTTCTCAAATGTACCTCTCTCAGACTTTCACATGACTCCTTCCTTCTTGTTATTCAGTTTAAATATCCTCTCTTAGAGAGGCCTTCCTTGACCGCCCATTCTTAATTGTGTCATGCTGATTTTTCTTCTGAGTAGTCATTATAATCTAATGTCTTCTTGTTTGTTTATATTTACTCCAATTAGAATGTTTATTCCATAGAGATTGTTCACCATTGTATCCCTAGCTCCTACCTATTCATACCGGGCATATTCTAGGCACTCAATAAATATTTGTTGAATAAATGAATGGGAAGAGTTCTTCATTCATACATTTGTTTATTAAGCATTAATTGAATCTCTGCCACTGTAATAGAACTTGAAGCACAAAGGCAAATAAGATATTCCCTTTGAGTTTCTAAATGTCCGTGGCTACTGCCAGGTCCCAATATTTATGTAGTGGGAAGAGCATGAACTTTAAAGTTTGACAGTTCTAAATTCATATCCTAGCTCTGCCACTTACTAGCTGTGTAATCCTGGGCAAGGCAGCTAATGTCTGTGTACTTCATATTTTTTTCCTGCCAAATAGAGGAAATATTAATACTGAACCAAGAGATTGTTGTAAAAAATAAATGATACAGATAATGTGTATAAAAAGTTTAACAGTGTCTGGTACCCAGTAGATGCTAAAAAAAAGTGGCATACTACTTCTATTTCATTCCAATTAAATAACCAAGGCCCTTCTGCTCGCAGATATTTGCCTCCCTTTGGAGGAAATCAGCAGTTACCCAGGACAGCAGTAGAAGGAATTCAATCTAAAAGAAGTCTCTGGGCAGTCCTAGTGCTTCTACCACGGATTTCTGAGGAGCCATTCAGGTGGAGGAGTCATATCTTGGAAATAAACACCCAATATACTTCCATTCATGCCCCATATATGACATAACAATCCTTCCTTCCTTCCTTCCTTCCTTCCTTCCTTCCTTCCTTCCTTCCTTCCTTCCTTCCTTCCTTCCTTCCTTCCGAAACCGTTGAATATCTGTTCTGTCCTAGTCACTGTGTTGAGTGTTGGGGATACAGCAGTGAAAAATACAGACACAATTGTCTTCACAGCATGCACAGACTAGTGCAGGTTTGTTTTGGTTTTATTTTCCACATATTCTTTCAGTAAATATTTACTGGGCCTGGCCATTCCATGGTCACCAGTCAACATGACACTACCAGCTGTTACCCCAGATGACCAAGTGGCCCTAGATCTGTGACAGGTATAGCAATGGTGTTCATCCTTAGTGTTTTTCAAGCCTAGGGACACTTTGCAAATTATAATTTTAAAAAGTCCTTGTATTGAGTACTTGCTCTGTTTCAAGCACTAGACTCCATGCTTCAGAATCTATTATTTAATTTAATCCCCATAACAACCTTGAGAAACAGATATTGCTATTAAACCATTTTGTGTTAGATGAGGAAAGGAAAGGTCATGCTGCTGGGAAGAGGAAGTGACTTGCCCCAGGATACACAGAAAGGAAGTGGTGGATGTGAAATTGAAGTCCAGGTCTGTATGACTCATGAGCTTCTTTCTACAATACCATGATGCTTCAATATTTTCATAGGATATTTCTACTAAGGAAGCATTACACAGGGCTGACTTGCTGGAAGCTAGGAGAGCACTTGAAAGAAAAAATAATGGTCAACTATATAGACAGGAATCTCCAAGTTTCCATAAACTCTTGTATGTGTTATTTATTGCTATACAACACTGTTATCACAAACTTAGCAGTTTAAAACAACACATATTTATTATCTCACAGTTTCTGTGTATCAGGAGTCTTGGCGCAACTTAGCTGGGGTCTCTGTAAGGCTTTAATCAAGGTGCTGGCCAGGGCTGGGCTCTCATCTGATGCTCAACTTGGAAAGAATTCATGTCCAAGCTCACATGTTTGTTGGTAGTGTTCAATTCCTTGTGGGATGTTAGCTGAAGTCCTCATTTCCTAGCTTACTGTCAGCCATAGGGCACTCTTATTTCCTTATTGTATTAGTTACGGTTTTCCACAGAAAAAGGACTATACATACGTGTGTGTGTGTGTGTGTGTGTGTGTGTGTGTGTGTGTGTGTGTGTGTATGAGAGGGGGAGAGAGAGATTGATTTTCAGGAATTGGCTCATGAAATTATGAAGGTGACAAGCCTGAAATCTGCAGTGTGGCCAGCAGGCTGGAGACCTAGGGGAAGAGCCAATGTTGTAGCTTAAGTCCAAGGGCCATGTTCTGGCAGAATTTCTTCTTGTTTGGAGGAAGTCAGTCATTTGTTCTATTCAGGCCTTCAACTGATTGAATGAAGTCTACCCACATTATGGAGGTCAGTTTGCTTTACTCAAAGTCCATCAATTGAAATGTTAATCTCATACAAAACCACACTTACAGATAATGTTTGACCAAATACCTAGGCACTGTCACCTGGCCAAGTTAACACATAAAATTAACCATTACACTGATTATCCAACATGACCACTTGCCTCTTCAGAGCCAGCAAGGAAGAGAGTCTCCTGGCAGGAAACTCCTTGCAAAATTATATAAGATAATCACAGAAATACTATCCTGCCACTATTGCCATATTCTGTGGGTTAGAGGAAAGTCACCAGTCCTGTCCACACTCGGGAATGAGGATCACACCAGAGCATGAATTCCAGGAGGTGGGGATCCTAGGAGCTGTATTACTCTTCCTGCTTCAGTCTACCCCTTGACTTCCAGTGATTCACATCCTTCCCACTTTCAAAATGCATTTATTCCCTACCAACATTCTCAAAAGTCTCATCCCATTGCAGTATCTGCTTAAAGTCTGGAATCAGAATTCTGGCCCAGATGGAGACGTAGGTAGAAACCCTTCCTCGCACAACCAAAAGGAGGATAACAACCAATCTAAAATGAATAAATAACCAGAAGTGCCAGAAAATCAAACTGCATTGAACTCCAACAACCAAGGAATTAAAGAAACGGTCAACTATAACAACCAGACAGGTAACACCAGACAGAGAACTCAGAATTTTGGAGATTCAACAGCCTTCTTTAATTTTATATTCTCTGTCCAGCTAAGATTATTCAGTCCAAGCTGACATTGTTTCTGCTGAAATAACTTTGTCAAAATTATAATGAGTCTCGGTGGATTTAACTGGCATATACTCCATTAGAAAAAAGACACACCAACATATCTGAGATAAGTCCTCTACCTTGGACTCCTGAGATGACTAGCTGAGATGATTAGGTACACAGGTCCTAAGATTCAGAAGTGCCCTACTGTTTGAGACTTTCCATGAGGCACCCCCTTAATCTCTTGATCTTTCTGAAGATCTTTCTGAAGTTTTTACCAAAGGTTGTACAGTCACTCCCTAAGCCTTTTCTCTGTGCCATGTTTTCTTAATAGTGCTCTGGAGCCATTTCTTAATTTCATCATCTTCTGCCATCTGGAAAGGCTGAGAATTATCAAGTACTGGTTTCTTTATGTTTTAACAGTTCTTCCCTTAATTATCTTTCTCCTCTCACATTGTACTATAAGCAGCAAAACAAAACAAAACAGGCCATACCTTCAATGCTTTTCTTGGAAGTCTCCTAATTAAATAAACAAGTTCATCACTTACATGTTCTATTTTCCACATAACTTCAGTTTCAAGTTATGTGGAAATAACAACAATTTCAATAAGCTTTGTTCCGCTACTTAACAAGCATCCCCTATAACCTTGTGACTACCACATGGCAAATACTTAAATTTAACTATTGGTATTACTACGTATATGATAGGAAAAATAACACCTTACAAGGTTGTTGTCACAATTTAATGAGATTGTATGTGGAACTGGCATTAAGTAGGTATGTAGATCCCTTCTCTTTATTTCTGTTATGGAACTGAATGTTTGTGGCCCCCTAAAACTCATATGTTGAAGCCCTAACACCAGTGTAGCTATGATTGGAGTAAAGAAGTAGTTAAGGTCAAATGAGATTATAAGAGTGGAAAGGGTGGAACCCTGATCATTTGATAGGATTAGTGTCCCTTTAAGAAGAAACACCAAAAGAGCCATTCTCATTCTCTATCTCTCTTTCTCTCTCTCCTCTCTAAGGAAAGACCATCCATGTTAGGAGTTCTCATCAGAAAATGACCTTATTGGCACCCTGATCTCATACTACTGGCCTCCAAAACTGTAACAAAAATAAATTTTGATTCTTTAAGCCTCCTAGTCTATGGTATTTTATTATGGTGGCATAAACACACCAATATACCATCTTTGGGTGAAGCAGTCAGAATCCAGTGATCAGAATCCACCCCTCTGAGCTCCCAGTGACTCAACAGATTACAGTGAGACATGTAAAAAGAAACAATGGGCTTTTAAAAAACTCTAATGTTATTTTTTCTGATTATAAAATATAGCCTTATTGTAAAAATAAGAAAATATGTAAAATCATATGAAGAAAGTAAAATTACCTATAATTCCTTCATTTGGTGATACTACTATTAAGGTTTTGATGAATTTGTTTATTTTTTATAATTTAAGAATACTTTGTATACAATCTTATATTAGTGGTATAGGTTTCAGGTGTATAATATAGTAATTCAACATTTTGGTATTGTAAAATGTGGTTACCCCACTATCATCCATCACTGTGTCAACTTATCACAATATAATTGACTATATCCCCCTTCACCTTTTAAACCATTCTTTTATCTCTTCCCTTATGGTAACCATCCCTTTGGTCTCTGTTTCTATGACTCCATTTTTGCTTTGTTTATTTTTTAAATTCAACATATAAGTGAAACCATATGGTATTTGGTTGATGAATTTATTTTTATTATTTTTCTCTATATGATAGTTTGTACATACACACCTGCACACACACAAATAGAATTGGAATGATGCTGATCTATAGCATCTTATTTTTTTCTGTTTTAATATTTATCAGAGCACATTGCTTTCCACAGATGTCCCTTCCTCCAGAATGATTTCTCTCGTGGGTTTCCAACTTCCTGTTTTCCAGCCTATCCCAAGCCAGCTCCAGTGTGTTTCTATGTTTCAGGTTCTGGCTCCAAGCCCAAAGGAGTTTTGCATCTGTGGATTTGCCTCAGGCCATGTGACTGTTCAGTAACTATGTTTTCACTTGCAACTTCACTGGGGAACAGGAGGGGAAATGGTGGCGCTGGGGAATAGTACACAGTGAACCAGAATCTGTGATTCCTGTAAGTCACAGATTTAAATCCTTCTTTACTAAAGCACAGCAATAGAACTAAAGCCATAGGCTAGAATTGTGTCCATGGAGGAAGGAATGAAAATGGGTACTGGGCTGATGAGAAAAGCCCAAGATTAATAATGATCTAATGATAAATGTCCAAAGTGAGGGGCCAAATTATTCCCCAGCTGTAATTTCAACTTTAGCAACACATGCATGAGTTACACAGAGGTGGGGACTCTAGTTCTTCAAGCCTCTTGAGGAACGGTTTCATTAACATTCCATTATATTTTGCATTTAATTTGATATTCTTTGAAAGAATTACTTTTTATTTTTATTTTTTAAATGCAGCTGTTTATAATTTTTAATTTATTTTTATTCTAAATTATATTTTATTGATTATGCTATTACAGTTCTCTCAATTTCCCTCCCTTTGTCCACCTCCACCCAGCACACCCCCTACATCATGCAATCCCCACACCACTGTTCATGTCCATGGGTCATGTGTAGGTTTTTTGGCTACTCCATTTCCTATACTGTACTTTACATCCCCAAGGGTATTATGTAACTATATATTTGTATGTCTTAATCCCCTCACTTTTTTACCCATTCCCCCACAACCCCCTCCCATCTGACAACCATCAAATTGCTCTCCATATCCATGATTCTGTCTCTGTTCTTGCTTGCTTAGTTTGTTTTTTAGATTCAATTGTTGATAGATTTGTATTTTTTTTGCCATTTTATTGTTCATAGTTTTATCTTTTTGCTTTTCTTAAATAAGTCCTTTTAACATTTCATACAATGCTGGTTTGCTGATTACAAACTCCTTTAGATTTGCTTGTCTTGGAAGCTCTTTATCTGCCCTTCAATTCTAAATGATAGCTTTGGTGGGTAGAGCCATCTTGGCTATAGGTCCCTGCTTGGCTCTAGGTCCCTTCTTTACATAACTTGGAATATTTCCTGCTGATCCCTTCTAGCCTGCAAAGTTTCTTTTGAGAAATCAGCTGACAGTCTTATGGGAACTCCACTGTAGAGAACTAACATCTTTTCTCTTGCTGCTTTTAATATTCTTTTTCTCTAACCTTTAGCATTTTAATTATGATGTGTCTTGGAGTGGGCCTCTTTGCATCCATCTAGTTTGGGACTTTCTGTGCTTCCTGGACTTGCGTGTCTATTTCCTTCACCAAATTAGGGAAGTTTTCTTTCATTATTTCTTCAAGTAAATTTTCAATTTCTTCTCTTTTTCCTCTCCTTCTGGTACCCCTATGATGCGAATATTGGAACACTTGAAGTTGTCTTAGAAGCTGCTTACACCACCCTAATTTTTTTTGGATTCTTTTCTTGTTCTTCTGATTGCTTGTTTTTGGCTTCCTTATGTTCCATATCATTGATTTGATTCTCAGTTTCATTCACTCTACTGTTGTTTCCCTATAAATTGTTCTTTATTTCAATTAGTGTATCCTTCATTTCTGATGGGATCTTTTTTTATGTTTTATGCTTTTTTATCCTCACTAAATTCCTTGAGCATCCTTATAACCAGTTTTTGAACTCTGCATCTGATAGATTGCTTATCTCCCTTTTGTGTAATTCTTTTCTTAGAGTTTTGCACTGTTTTTTTTTTTTTCATTTGGGCCATATTTCTTTGCTTATTTTGGCAGCACCTCTGTGTTTGTTTCTATGTATTGGGTAGAGTTGCTATGACTCCCTATCTTGGTAGTATGGCCTAATGTAGTAGATATCCTGTAAGGTCCAGTGGCATAGCTTCCCCTATCACCCAAGCTGGGTACTCAAGGTATGCCATTTGTGTAGACTGAGTATACCCTCCTCTTATAGTTGAGCCTTGATTGTTGTTGGCATGTCAATGGGAGGGACTTACCCAGGCCAGTCAGCTGCAAAGACAGGCTGTGACCACTGACCACCAACCTCTGCCCTCCATGGAGTATCTGCTGTGTATGGGGCAGGGTGGTGGTGCTCTGACATGGTCTTTATGTGTTCACTAGATTCACAGGCTCTGGGGTTTCCCGGTGGTGCAGGGCAAGGTCAGCCCCAACCTGTGTTTTGCCCAGGGCCACCCTGTCTGAGCTATAAATCCATCTTCAGATGGATGCTATTTGTGCTGAGCTTAGAGATTCCCAGGCAAAGCCAAGCTGTGAATCTAGGCTGGTTGCTGCTAGTGCTGGGCCTGTGGCTACTTAGCAAAAGGTGCAGGGGCTGAGGGCTCACTGAGTCTGGCTGTTGCTTGTTTGAGAGGATTTAGGAAGTTGGCAACCTAATTCTAGAGAATTAAGAAAAATCCTTAAGCCCAAATAGAAGAGGCTAAAGAATATGGAGGATCAGACTTCTAGTCAAGATAGAGGTATAGGTAAACATGGCTCATCCGCTCTCACAACCATAGCAAAAATTATAACTAAAGTACAAAATAACTGTCACTCAGAACTGTCAGAAAATCAAGCTGTATAGAAGTTTGACAATCAAGGAATTAAAGAAGTCACATTCATTCAGATGAATAGGAGAGGCAGAGACACAGAGATGCAGTGATGTGGAACAGGCTGGTCCCATACCCACATGTGTTGGATAAAAATGAGGAGTAATAACTCAGGAGTGAGGGATACCAGCTCCGCACCAGACTACCCAGCCCAGGGCTCCAATGTCAAGAAAATAAGCTCCCATAACTTCTGGCTGTAAAACCAGTGGGTTTGTGGTGGTGGAAGAAACTGGAATTCTCAGGTGTTTCCTTTTAAAGGTCCTGCAATGGACTTACACAGATTCACTCCCTCTGGGCTCCAACACTGGGGCAGCAACTTGAAGGGCACCAGTGGCATATAGGGGAGAACTGAAGTGTCTGCCATCAGAGTGAGTGCCAGAAGACAGTTTCCTCACAGACAAAACTCGAGAGGCCAGGCAGCAGCCATTATTCCTTTTCTAAACCCTCCCCCACACAGAACCACAGGGTGGTGGTACCATATCTGAGGCCCCATCAAACTGGTTCATAGGGGTTGCCCTGCCCTGGTGATTACCTAAAGTTCCACCCCATTCAAATTACAGTTCCATCCAAGCTGCTAATAGTGGCTTTTCTACATTGGGCCACACTACTAAGACAGGGAGTCAAAGCAGCTCTACTTAACACATACAAAAAAACACAGGGAAGCTGCCAAAAATGAGCAGACAAAGAAATATGACCCAAATGAAAGAATAGATCAAAACTCCAGAAAAAGAACTAAACAAAATAGAGATAAGTAATCCATCAGATGCAGAGTTAAAAAAAAACTGGTTATTAGAATGCTCAAAGAACTCAGTGGGTACTTCAACAGCATTAAAATGATCCCATCAGAAATGAAGGTAAAAACTAAGTAAAATAAAGAAAACTTTGCAGGGAACCAATAATGGAGGGGATGAAAGTGAGAATCAAATCAATGATTTGGAACATAAGAAAGAAAAAACAATCATAACAGCAAGAAGAATGAAAAAAATGAGATTAGGCTAATGAGCCTCTGAGACGACTTCACACGTACCAACGTTAGAATCATAGGGGTCCTAGAAGGATAAGAGAAAAAGCAAGAAATTGAAAATGTATTTAAAAAAATAATGAAAGAAAACTCCCATAATTTGGTGAAGGAAATAGACACTCAAGTCCAGGAAACACAGAGAGTCTCCAACAAGATGGATGCAAAGAGGGCCACACCAAGAGACATCATAATTAAAATGACAAAGTTTAAAGGTAAAAGAGAATCTTAAAAGCGCCAAGAGAAAAGCAGATAATTACCTACAAAGGAGTTCCCATAAGACTGTCAGTTGATTTCTTTTTTTTTAAATTATATTTTATTGATTATGCTATTACAGTTGTCCCATTTCTCCCCCACCATTCCCCTCCACCCTGCACACCCCCTCCCACCCACATTCCCCCCTTTAGTTCATGCCCATGTGTCATAAGTTCTTTAGCTTCTACATTTCCCATACTATTCTTGCCCTCCCCCTGTCTATTTTCTACCTACCAT
>PVKU01010194.1:0-54312 GCA_004027475.1 Anoura caudifer
CAGGGGACTCTTGCTCTCAACCCCCTTACAGGGTCCCTGTAGGAGGGAAATATTTAGATACTTAAGACTCTATTTTTCAGAGGCTTTTGTCTAGAGCAAGGACCCTGCAAACAAGCTAAATAACTCATACAGCTTAGATAGCCTGCAGGCTTAATACCAGCCAGTTCCATTCATTTTTATTTATTTATTCTTTTATTTCTTTATTTTTAGAGAGAGAGGAAAGAAGGAAGAAAGAGTGGGAGAGAAATATCAGTGTATGGTTTCCTCTCACACATCTTGACTGGGAATTAAACCAGCAACCCTTTCGTTCGGAGGCCAGCACTCAATCCACTGAGCCACACCAGTTGGGGTAAAAAAGTGTGGTTCTATCAGTATTAAAATAGCCTGCTCCGGAAAGAGCCAGGCCAAAGTCTGACCATAGGACAGAATTAGGCTGACAGCTAACACAAACGATCCGATTCTAAAAGAATCAAGTCAATGGCTAACACGGTCCCAAGATACAGACTGATCCCCTAGGGCAGTGGTCCCCAACCTTTTTGGCACCAAGGACTGGTTTCATGGAAGATGGGGGTAGGGGTGGTGGAGTGGGGGAGTTAGGGGGTGGGGACATGAGGCAGAGCTCAGGTGAGCTTCATTCCCCATCCCCCCTACTGTGAATAGGGTTGTTGAGGTGGAGACAGGAGGTGAAGCTCAGGGGAGATTTACTTGCAGCCTGGTTCCTAACAGGCCAAGGCCCAGTATCAGTCCTTTGCCTGGAGTTTGGGTACCCCTTCCCTAGGGAATCAGGCGAAAGTGTGGAAAAGAGTTCACAAACAAACAAGTCCTTTTAATAGAAAAAGAAAAGAAACCTCTACGCCGATTTCGAATAAAGTCCAGAGAGCTTTAAAACGCAAGAAGAGTGAAAGCTTGGACTCAAGAGAAAACTTACCCTCAAGCTCCTGAAAGGGGGAGAAAAACAGCTTGTTCAAATGGCTGGCTCTGTAGGTGCCATACTTGTTTGCTCACCAGCCCAGGGCTATGGGGCGTCTTCTCTGGACCCCTTTGCGTTGACTGCAAACAAAAAGTCAGGCAGTTATTCACTTAGCAAAAAAAGATTATTCAGGAGTAAAGACAGGATTGCATTAAAGATCTTGTTGCCACAGTGAATCACATGCAAGTTCACGGTAAACAGTGGAAAGTCTTTTATAGAGGGTGAGAGGAAGTGCGTGGGGAATGGTTGTTATAGCCTTAGAACTCTTCTTGTAGGTCTTTCTGCCATGACTCAGGACTTGAGAGTTCCTCCTGTAGGGCTTCCAGATTTCTGTTCAGGTTAAAGACTCATTAATTTGGAAATTGGCTAGCAAAAATCTCACGGGATTCCTTTGCTTGTTTAGTTTGTCAATACTCATCTTGACTCTGACTGGTGTGGTTCAGTTGGTTGGGGCTTTGTCCCACAAAGGGAAAGATAGCCACATGGCTGGTTTCTGGCCAGGGCACATGCTTCTATTGCAGTTGGGTCCAGGTCAGGTGCTTAGGAGAAGCAACTGATCCATGTTTCTCCACTTCTCTTTCTCCCTCCCCTTCTCTCCCTCTAAAA
Organism: Anoura caudifer; assembly: GCA_004027475.1. Taxonomy (NCBI): domain Eukaryota; kingdom Metazoa; phylum Chordata; class Mammalia; order Chiroptera; family Phyllostomidae; genus Anoura; species Anoura caudifer. The sequence continues at coordinate 1,577 of PVKU01010194.1, forward strand.
AATAAATAACCCTGGCTGGTGTGGCTCAGTGGATTGAGTTCAGGCCTATGAACCAAAGGGTCGCTGGTTTGATTCCTAGAGAGAGCACATGCCTGGGTTGTGGGCCAGGTCCCCAGCAGGTAGGCGGCATGAGATAGGTAACCCCACGTTGAGGTTTCCCACTCTTTCTCCCTCCCTTCCCCTCTCTCTAAAAATAAAAATAAAAATAAAATAATAAAAATAATAAATAAAATAAATAAAATTTATACTTGTTTTGTTTTATTGCAGGTTAGCCTCTGTAGAACCTACAGGTCTTAGGCTCCAAAGTAGAATCAGAGTAGACTGGTTCTGCCCATTGGACAACGCCTCATTCTCCACAGCAGTGTTCTACATCCACCGGCCACTTGAAACTACATTGCCCAGCAGGCCAGAGGCCAGAGCTGATGCATTTCCTCCCGACGTTCCCCCGCAACAGGAAGTAGCCGAGTAGGCTCAAGGCCGACGTGACCATCCTTCGTCATCGCTGCAGCCGCTGCCTTGAGAGGACCCGTTGTGGTTGTACCTGCCACCCCCGCCGGCCACAATGTCCGCCCAGGCGCAGATGCGGGCCCTGCTGGACCAGCTCATGGGCACGGCCCGAGACGGTGAGTTGGGGCAGCCGGCCAGGCGAGGGGCTGGGGCGGGAGTGAGGCGAGGCCGCCGGGCGGCCTGAGGCGGGGGCAGCGACCGTCTGCGCCTGCGCTCTCCCCCCACCCCCCCGCCCCACGCGCCGACAGCAGTTGCCGGGCCTTTGTCTGAGCGGGTTCGCCTGTTCGGCTGGCTTTTCTCCCACCCTCCGCGGATCTTCGGCGAGCTTCTTCCTCCGAGCCCGCTCTGTCGGTGGGGCTGTAGCCCCATTCCCATTTACGGTTCTGCCATGTCCAACTCGGTGGGCGCCGCAGCTTCTCCAACCGGAGAGTCGGCGTAGAGCTGGTGCTATCATGGGCTCCAAGTCACTGGCAGCCTGGGAGAAGCTACACCCGTGGGAGCCGATGGGCCTCGAACCCAGGCCGTTCTTGTTCTCTACCATTGCAAGGAGAGCCGTAAATTGAGCTTTTCTTACGTGGGTTCCTGCCTAGTGCTTTTCCAAGCTCCCTTCCCAACCACACAGGATCGCTTCTGTTTAGCTAGCGCTTGTCAGTCGTTAGGTAGGTTGTATTGTAGGGAGGAGTGGAAGATCATGATGGTTGTTTCAGGAAAAAGCGGTTGCATCTTTGCAAAACTACATACCTGCTGTGGTTTGTGTTTCCTACTGAAGTAATGAAGTTGTAAGTTCACACTGGCACATTCGCAGGGCTGTGCAAATTCTTTGCACTATATTTCATAGGTGAATAAGTGCTTTTTAGCTTTCTTTGTATATTGAGTTGCTTTTGAATTGCTTCCCATATTTTTATTTCATACAAACTGAACAATTGTGGCCCCTCTATTTTATTTATAAAGGTTCAGTGTATCTTTGCCTGCCTACATCAATCTGCAAGGGAGTTGCAGAAAAGCCTCATGTTCATCGAGCCGTGAGTCACAACCAATTTCTAAGCTGTTATAACAAAAAAGTGTTTGCTTTTTTTCACAAGTAACTTTAAAAGTGTAGTTTAGAAAGAAAACATTTTCAAAAAAAGGCACTACATTAATCCTGGATGCTTGCAAATCCTGAGATATATTCCTCCTTTAGTATTACACAGCTCTGTGTCGTATACACAGATTAGCTTTAAAATTTGTCACATTCCACTTTGCCTTTACTTTTATGTATCATTCCCCTGACTTCCTTACTGCAGGTTGGGCAAGAAAACTTTTCCTTTAAAACTTTTCAACAGCGGGCATAAAATTCTGCAGCTGAGGTCTTGAAGAATGCAGATGGGTACAGTATATGTTGGAACTCACAGTGTGTATTGACTAACCTAGTTCTTTTTTTCTTTTTTTTTCCTTTTTTTAGTATTGTCTTGTTAACAGTGACTCCCAGGTGCCAACTCTTTTTTAAGGGTGGGGGTGAAAGAGGGATGAGAAGACTAGGTCTAGATTATTTATTAGTCAGTGGTAGGGTTTGAAAGCTTTCTTTGTTTGAGCAAAATATTGCCTATCCACTTGTCCACAGCAAAACGATTAGATTAATAAGTAGTTTTTGTTGGTGGAAACTACCAGTTAGTGGTCATACGTGGTGATTCATGGCCCTCTGATTAGCATAGGTTTTGGTATCTCATGGCCCACATGTATGTGTGGGGCTAATGACCTTTTGGTGCTCAGCCTTTTACTTTGGACTCCTTGACTTCTTTGGCACAATGACGGAGTCAGATCTCATTAAGTGATTCTTCATGATATATTTAGCATCAGAAAACATCTGTATTCCGCTCCAGTTGTAAATATCTCTAAATCAGCTTTTCAGTGTATTTGGTAGTCTGCATATCGTCCAGGTGAATTGTACCAGATATGCTTTTCTGTTTAACATGGTATTATCTTATTTAAAACCACAAATAAATTTCAGGAGATGAAACCAGACAGAGGGTGAAGTTTACAGATGACCGAGTCTGCAAGAGTCACCTTCTGGATTGCTGCCCCCACGACATCCTGGCTGGGACGGTAGGTGCATTGGATGAGGGGGAGTCACAGAACAACCAGGGGTGCAGTATAAGCAGTATAGGTTTTCCAAGTTGAATTGTTTTCCTTTATCAGGTAGAAATCACCTTTATCGCCCCTTCAAATTACAGGTTCTGTTAAGTGTAATTTTATATTGCGGAACATATTTTCTGTTATAAAATTCTCTCTTTGAAGTTACCAGGTTTTTGTGAAGTCATTTATACAGAAATATTCAGAGCTAAGTAGTACAAGTAGTTTCATTTGGCTACAGTGAAAAATATACCTCAGGTTAGCCTATAGTTCTTTGAAGACCTGGGCTTGGTTGGTTTGTTTTCAAGTTAAACTAGTGCTAGACTTTTTATCTAACAAGATACATTTCTTCCCCGGATTTTTAGGTTTTCTAAAAACCAGTTGGGAATAATGTTGACTGTCTAGTTTTGTGCTATGTCACCCTTTCAAGAAAGTAACGTATCCAATGAATATAGACCCCTAAAATTTTTAAGTTGACTTCAGATGAATCTAACAGATAAGGGCTAGTTTTGTAGAATGTGTATTTATTCAAAATTAGATAGGATTTAAGAAGACTAAAGAGCAGAGGATTATCTACCATGATTCACCATTTACTGAAAAGCAGTCCTATAAAGATCAGCACCATTTTAAGCACCATTGTAACCAACATACCTGTGTCTTGCTCTGAATAGTGTGTTCCTGTGTATAATATGCACCCCATGTTTTGGCCCAAATTTTCAGGAAAAAAACTTTTAATTCAATTATTTATTTATATATAGATACTTATTTTTTGTATTATAAAAGAACTTTAGCATTTATTTTTGAACATATTTTGGTACAAGAAATGTTATGTAACAAATAATTGCAAAACAAGAACAGGTGCAAGGTAGTTCAGGTATTACCTATGTATAATGCGCATTCTTATTTTTCCTTCAAAAATTTGGGCAAAACTCATTATACACAGCAAAATATGGTACACAAGCTACATATGACTTAAGAGTAAGAATAATGAAGGAGAAAAGAGGATTTAGCATTTAAGTGCAAGTCTATCTTTGGTAGAAATAAAGATAAATTCCACACTAGGCAGCTCACTGTAGTATTACCGCCAGTCGTGATACTGAAGGATAATTTGTTTAGTGAACATGGTAAACACCCTTCTATTAGATAGGGCACAAGAGGCAGGAACCGTGAGCCTCTCTGATTTGTTTAAAATGTTAAGGATTTTATAACCTAGAAAAGTTTTTACTTCATTTTGAACATAGGCTGAGCAAAGGAATTCTTAGACTCCATCATTTTTTGTTTAATAATTATGCAGACATGTGCTTTTGCTCAATTAGTTTGGACTTCAGAGGTGCCTCCTTGCCATGTTAGGTTTTGTTAACTTGTACTCTGTCTTGAATAGGATCCTCAGCATAAAAGCTTCCTTTGCTGTCAGAGGATGGTCAGAGGGGGTGGGGTGGAGGGGGGTGTGGTGTGTGTGTGTCCGGCCATATGGAGTCTTGTACTCAAGATTTAGATAAGAACTATGCAGTATTTTTCTACATGTGCTTATAAGTAATAGCACATCAGGCTAATCTTACTGTAAGACAGATTATTTGTTTTAGTAAAAGAGCCTTTTGTTTCTCAAATGGGACAACTAAATGGCTCAGTTACTTGTCTGAGGTCATTTACCAGGTTAGAAGAATTTAGGAAGATTCATTTGGCTTTGAATCAGCCTATTCTGCTTTATTCCCTTTGTTATAGGAAGAGCTACACAAAAGCCAAGTGTTAGGTTCTGTTGTAATTGCCAAAAATCTGATTTCTATCTGCTCTTTACTTTTCTTGTCTCTGCAATTTAAGCATCTTGAATAGTAAAGATTGTGAGAAGGAATGCCTAGAAGCTTGTTGCTATCCCGGTGCTCTTGTATTCTGGCCTTTTCTTTGCTCCCCGCCTCCCACCCCTCAAATGCCCAAATCTGCTATTCACTGAATAGATATTTCTTCTGTGATTAATGCAAAAATAAAATTGGCAAAGCTAATTACAGTAATGTGGTTTTCATTATTTTAATTATCTCTGGTGTGGTTTTCATTATTTAATTATCTCTGGGTCTAAAAGAGATATAAACCTTTATACTCTTAAATGCATGAGTTCTGAGTACCATATAATCATGGTGGTAAAGGACAAATAAGGCTTGTTAGCCATACTCTGTTTTTTAGTTTTCCTTTCATAGTTTAGTATTCAAAAAAATATTGTCTGTTTTGGTGACAGGTATGTGCTTTCTAATGGGTAGATGTTCACATGTAAACTTTTGTTTGTTTCTCACAGCGCATGGATTTAGGAGAATGTACCAAAATCCACGACTTGGCCCTCCGAGCAGATTATGAGATTGCAAGTAAAGAAAGGGACCTGTTTTTTGAATTGGATGTAAGTTTTATTTGATGTTAATTAGTCCTTACTATGAAGAGCCAAATATTGAACTAACAGGAATAATGCAACATGTGTAAGTTATGGAGCAGACAAAATAGATATTTGTTATTCCATCACTCTGGCCAAGGGCTAGAACACAGCCAATACCATTTTGTGTCTACCAGTTTGTCTATCACCCCAACACGATTCTGTATTTTGTATATATCATTTCCTTTTAAAATGATTTTTGTTACATGTCTTTATGATTCCTTGAATGTTACATTTATTCTTGCTTGTATTTGAGGCTTATAAAAATGGCTTCATAGTGTAGATAATTGTTAACTTTATTTTTTTGTTCAGTACTATGTTTCTGTTTATCCATTTTGTTGGATATGGTTTGTTTTCATTGTTGGTTGAGTATTCCCCAAACTATACATTCTTTATTTATAGACAATAAGGTTGGTTCTGGCTTTCTTTTTTCTGTTATAAAGAGTATTATGAACATTCCTGAGTATCTTCCTGGTGCATGTGTACAAGGATTTATCCAGGATATATTCTGTTATCTAGGATATATTCCTAGGGGAGGAATTTGTAGCTTGTAAGGGATGCACATGTACATCCTTTCAAGTAGTTCTGTAATGTCCTTTTCTTTTTTCTATTGTTTCATAAAGTGGCTATAGCAATTTACACCCCCAATAGCAATGTATATATCCCACCCACACTTGGTATTATCAGACTGTTAAATTTTTGCAATTTAGTGGTTGTAAAATGACATTTTACAACTTTTGTTTATTATTGTCTCCCAAAGGAGCTTTTCCACAGAGGGGAAGGGAGGGAGAGAGACATCAGTGCGTGATTGCCTCTCACATGCCCCCCTGCCGGGGACCTGGCCCACAACCCAGGCACAACCCATGGCCTGACTAGGAATCAAACTGGTGACCCTTTGGTTCGCAGGCAGTTGCTCAATCCACCGAGCTATACCAGCCAGGGCCCAAAGGAGCCTTTTTAAAACCATTTTTCTTAATTTGTCCTCCTCCTCTCCATGATACTCTGGATATCATGATATCCATGATACCAAAGATAAGCTGCATATAAGTTCATGTACTATGATTCTTTCCATGCCACAAACCATTGTAATATATAAGATACCCATTAAGACCAATTTTACTCCACCCCTATTGAGAATGCATGATTTAGAGTCACTCTGTTTTAATTTTCTCTTTTCCCTAATCCTCCAACACAAGTATGACCTGAAATCAGTGGAGGGCTTTGATGCCATTCAGGTTCCTGAGTTGAAGGTTGGGAAGAGACTGATCTGGAGGTGAGGAAGGCAGAGAAAAACAAAACCCAAGGAAAGGCATTCTATCTACAAAGGACATTTTAAAGGATATATTGTTGCTGGAGTAAACTGTTTAAACCAGCAGTCTTAAAGAGTGATTGAATTAAGAATTCTACAGAATACATTCTTTTTTAAACAAATTTTTATTCATTTTTTAGAGAAGGGGAAGAGGGGAAAAGGGAGAGAAACATTGATTGGTTGCTTCTTACATGCCACCAACTGGGGCCTGGCCTGCAACCCAGACATGTGCTCTGACTGAAATTGAACCCTGGAACCTTTTGGGTCACAGGCCGGTGCTCAACTCACTGAGCCACACAAGCCAGGGCTCAAAGGTACTCTTTAACAACAGTGTGTTCTGAGCATTGAATCTTTGAATCAACTAAAAATGCCTTTAGCAACAGCTTATCTGTTGGGGCTCATCATCAGATGGGGCTTAGAAATGGTAATTTTCTGTATTCGGAGTTTTAATTCTTTAGTAACCTGAAAATGATTATATAAAGAGGCCATTACCTTGTGATACTGGGTTTTAGAAAATCTGGTAGGTATATAGGTTGAAATTTCAGTTTTAGTTAAATAGTTTTATGGATCGGAAGTCTTAGCATTTCTACTAAATCAGGTCAGTGCACTTTTTATTTATTTTTAAAGATTTCATTTATTTATTTTTAGAGAGAGGGAGAGAAACATCAGTATGAGAGGATCATTTGCCTCTTGTCGAACCCCCAGCCAGGACCAAACCTGCAACCCAGGCTGTTGGAATTGAACCGGTGACCTTTCACTTTGCAGTATTTTGCCCAACTGACTGAGCCACACTAGTCAAGGTGGTCAGCGCACTTTTTAAATGGCCCAATTAATTTAATACCAGAGAATAGATAAATAGAGGAATTGAGACTACAGAAAGAGACTGAAACAAACATAGTAATTTAGTTTATTTTGAAGGGTGTATGTTCAGTCAGAACAGAGAAGATGCGTTGGTTTTCAGTGAACGGTGTTGGAAACTACAGATTAGCCAGTTGGAAAAATACCAAGTTGGATCCCCCCAAATAAATTTGTGTTTTTTTGCCATCAAATATGATAAAGCCTAGAAGCTATAAGAGAAAGATGGATGCATTTGTTGTATGCTAATAAGATATTAGCATATGAAAAATATCCATACATACAATAAACTGGGGCAAAATATTTTCGGTATATATGATGATGGGCTAGTTTCTTTTATACAGTAAGTTCTCATTTAAAATTGTCCGTGTCTTCTGCAAGTTTAAGTGAAAAGATGTATAAAGAAACCAGTTTGTCCATAGGCTCATAGTAGATATAAACAAGAGTAAAATTTTTAGAGCATCTTGTGGATATTGAATGAAACTGTTATTTGAGGATCTGCTATGTATGAAATTCATTGTGATTGACAAGAACAGTAGCAGTAGCTCAATAGAAAATGGGCAAAGGACAGAAAGGACATTTTTTAGCAGGTATCTAATCCTATGGCAGGTTCTTATTTTCACTCAAAATTAAAGAGATGGAGAGTTAAGTAATCCTAATACAACTCCTGGATAATTCAGCATCTGTAGATGTGACAGCACATTCCAGCAGTGCCAGCGATGAACGTATATCTGACTGAAACACTTGCGTATGTACAAAGATAAGTTTGCTCCAGAATATTCTTACGGCGTTACAACTACAAAGAGCAGGGACCAAGAAGACTCTCAGTGAGGGACTGGCTAGATGACAGCTCTTTCTGATGGAATGATGTATAACTATGAAAAGAGAATTGAGGTAGTTTAGTGTATGTTGATGTGAAATTACCTCTAAGATAGATTAAGTAGAAAAGCAAGATGTAGTATGATGTTTTCATAGTGTGTTTTTCAAAAAGGGAGGATGTTACATACTTGTTGACAGGTTTAGATGTGTAGAGTAGGTTTAGAGGAACCCAAGAGATTGTGAACACTCTTGTCTTGGTTGGAGGGCTAGAGCAGGTCAAAAGACCTTTTTGTGCAGTGTGAAATTTTAACATAGGTGAGAATTTTTCATTTAAAAAGTAACGACACCTTCCTCTCTATCTCCTTAAAAGTAATTTCGACATTATAGAAAGCTTATATTAGGCACTGGCTGGTGTGGCTCAGTGGATTGAGTGCGGACCTGTGAACCAAAAGATCGCAGTTTGATTCCCAGTCAGGGCACATGCCTGGGTTGCGGGCCAGTTCCCGGCAGGGGACACACGAGAGGCAACCACACATTGATATTTCTCTCCCTCTCTCCTTCCCTTCCCCTCTAAAGATAAAATAAATAAAATCTAAAAAAAAAAAAAAAAAAAAAAGAAAGAAAGAAATCTTACATTAAAATGTTTAAGCCCTGGCTGGTGTGGCTTAGTTGGTTGAGTGCTAGCCTGTGAACCAGAGGGTCTCTGGTTTGGTTCCCAGTCAGGGCACATTCCTGGGTTGCAGGCCAGGTCCCCAGTAGAGGGCATGTGAGAGGCAACCACACATAGATGTTTCTCTCCCTTTCTCCCTTCCCCTCTCTAAAAATAAATAAATAAAATCTTTTTAAAAATATATAAAATATTTGATAACCAGTGCTATGAACACGTGGAAGAGGTCCTGCCCTGAAGCGTGAAGGGTAATCTGGAGCAGCTGTGTTTGTATTAGGGTAGTCTGTCGGGAGCTGTCAGCATGTCCAATGCACGTATATTGTATGCTCCTCCCATAACTGGGAAGGTGTCTTAGGGGTTTGTGCACATGAATACACAGAAAATACGCTTGTTGCAACTTTTTTTTCATTGGGAAGAAAAGCTATTGTATAATAAAACTATTTATTAATGGGGGACTGGTTACACAAATTATAGTCCTGTCATACTGATATTTCATAAAGCTTTAATCAGTTACCTCTGGATGTTAGGGAGATTTTACTTTAAAAGGTTTTTTTACAGTAATGGCTCTAGATATAGTTCCCATGCCACAGAATTTACCCTACTTTAAAAAATTTAAATTTATACATATTAGTAGTGTTTGGGTGTGCCTGGGTTACTTAATACTAAAAGTGGCTTGACTTTAAAATACCAAGCTATATTAACCTTTATTTCCTTAGTTTTGCTGAATGAACTTAGAAATAAAAATGTTTTTCTCAAAATATATATGTTAAATTAATTAGATAAAAATGATTGTTGGTAGATAATACATGCTGTCTGTTGCAAATTCCAGAACTCGAGAAGGCTCTGAGACTTTTTACAAGAAAAATCTCCCCTTTCCATGTGACTAGCTGTCCAATACTTATCTATTGAGGTCACTTGTATCTTTCAAAGAACGTCCATTCAGAATGAACAAATGTATTTATCAGAGAGGCTAGTTGTGATTTTTTAAATTAAAATTGCAATTAAAAAAAAAATTATTCTGTCTAGTTTTAGGGAGAGGGAAAGGGAGAGAGAAAGAGAAGGAGAGAAACATGAACGTGTCATTGCCTCTCACACTCCCCAACTGGGGACCTGGCCCGCAACCCAGGCATGTGCCCTGACTGGTAATTGAATCGTTGACCCTTTGGTTTGCAGGCTGGCACTCAATCCACTGTGTCATACCAGCCAGGGCTGAAATTACAATTTTGATAAGCAGAACACATTAAGAGGTTTTTGGCCAGACGTGGTCATTGGGCCTACTTTTGCTACTTCTGACCTCCTGCTGCCTCCTGATAACCTGCCTGTTGGTCAGATTAACTCTGCTCCTAGCTTGCCATGTAGCCCATGGGTTGTCTAGGTCCCAGGCTTAGGACCAGTAGTTCCCATGTGTCCCTTTTGAGGTTAGTTTCTAGAAGGGCTGCAGTGTGATTATCACTATTGGGAGATGGACACATGTTTCATTTTCACAAGTTGTGAACCATCATTAATCCATGATTTTTTCTGATTTTTCTTAATAACTTTGTGTAGCTCACCAAATGTTTTGGTAGAATCTCTTCATGTTGGCAATAATTCTCTGAGGTAAGCGAAACGTTTATCTCCAAAGTGTGTGAAGTTCTGTAAATTGGATCTTCTTTGCCAGAATTAATTGAAGCAGCATCGTGTGACGCTAGTAGGAATCAGATTCTGTTCAGTGGATCAATCAGGGGTATTTAGGAGGTTTTTTTTTTTATCCAGGTTGTATTACAGAGACAGCTGACCAAAAAAAGGTATAATATTTATATTTTTTAATATTGAAAAAAATTAACCAAGTACATTAATTATTACAGGGATTTGAATTATATTTTAAATCATTTTTATTATACAAGGGGTGTTTTTTTCCAGAACAGGTTGTTATAGTCAGATCAACATGAAAACTTTTCATCTAGATGGTGCTAAGACAGCCATTTGTTTATTTTAGAAAAGGAAAAACTCTTAAAATTTGAGTTTGTAGTTGACTTATTACCGTAGTTTTGGACCATAAGATGCACCTAGGTTTTAGAGGAGGAAAATAGTGGGAAAAAATTTGAGGCAAAAAATGTGATAAAATATTTAATAGCATAAATACTATTTCACCAGTGTAAATATAAACAATTCAACAGCAGCATTAACAACCGTTATTCTTTCCAAATGGCGGGTATGCATCTTACAGTCCAAAAAAAATACATAATTAATGATGCAGCAGTTTAAAGGAAAATTCTCTTTACAGAAGGTGGCATTACTATTAAAATCTATTTTGTTTTTTAATTAGTTGTTGAGCTCATAACTTAAATGATGTTTGATTTTCAGTAGATCTTTTATAAGAGCTCACCAGGCCTTTTTACAAATTTAAAATATTTATAGACTTTAAGTCACTTCTAAGCAATTTGTAAGAAATTGTCCTGTTTATTGTATCATTTTTGAATTGGTGAAAAAGGGTTAAAATAGTTGTGTTAAAATACAGTGAAATAGCCCTGGCTGGCATAGCTCAGTGGATTGAGCATGGGCCTGCAAATCAGAGGGTCGCTGGTTCGATTCCCAGTCTAGGGTGCATGCCTTGGTTGCAGGCCAGGTCCCCAGTGTGGGCACGTGAGAGGCAACCACACAGTGATGTTTCTATCCCTCTCTTTCTCCTTCCTTCTCCTTCCCTCCCCTCTCTCTAAAAATAAATAAAGTATTAAAAAAAATACAGTGAAATACTGCACAGCTGTGGATCATAGAAGACTTGTACATTGATGTGAAAAAGATAAAATGGAAACTTGCAAAACTTATTTGGTTGGAATTAAAATTGTGCTTTTATATACACTTAAAAATTTTGTTTCTTAATTGCAATTTACATTAATAATATTTTGTATTTCAGGTGTATAGCATAGTGGTTGGACCATTATATACTTTACAAAGTGGTCCCCCTGATATTTCAAGTATTCACTTGACAGTGTTCATAGTTACTACAACACTATTGACTGTATTTCCTGTGCTGTACTTTACGTCCCAGTGACTATTTTGTAACCATCGGTTTACATTTTTAAACATAATTTAAAAAGGTGTATACCAAACTCTTAAGTGATTATTTCTATGTCATATAAAGTTAATACGTCCAGTCCAATTGTTGATATAGTAGGCAGAAATGAAAATTTTAAAGTATTTATGTATTTATGCTTTGTAACTTATTTCTACAAATCTCTATCCTGACGAAGTATTTGGAAACAGATGCAAAAATTTTTTGTTGGGGGAGGGATTAATCACCAGAAGTGTATCAACTCACAGTTCTGGAGGTCAGATATCTGAGAATAAGGTGTTGGCAGGTTGGTTCCTTTCTGGGGGCTATGAGGGAGAATCTGTCCATGCCTCTTTACTTGCTTCTGGTGATTTGCTGACAATCTTTGGTATTCTTTGGGTTGTAGATGCATCACCCCATCTCTGCCTTCATCTTCATGTGGTGTTCTCCCTGTATGTCTACAGGCAAATGTTGGTACACAGACATTCATGTTTGTGGTAGGATTGTTTATAAGATTGAGAAATTGGACATAACAAAAATGCTCAAGAAGAAACTGGATGAGCAAACTATCATAGACTATACCCTTAATATTAATGTTTATGAAACATATTTAGTGATTTTATTGCTTATGATATGAGCAAGACAAAGATACAAAATTGTATATACTGGAGATTTCAACTCTAAACTTGTGTCTGTGTACTTAATCAGAATTTATAGACCTGAATTCAAAGCTTTTCTCCCCTGTTCCCTTCCTGCTCCCTGGAGGCAATCCCTTATGTATTGCTTTAAAATACAAGGAAGCAAATACTTTTTAAAAATATATTTTTTGAGATTTTATTTATTTATTTATTTTTTAAAGGGAGGGCAAGGAAGGAGAGAGAGAGAGAGAGAAACTCCGTGTGTGTAATTGGTTGCCTCTTACTCACTTTGAACTGGGGGCCTGGCCAGCAACCTAAGCTTGTGCCCTGACTGAGAGTTGAACCGGCGACCTTGCAGTTCACAGGACAGTGCTCCATCCACCAAGCCACACCAACCAGGGCGAGGAACCAAATGCTTTTTAAAAGCAACAGCTTACTTGTTAAATGCCCTATGCTTATCTTTTAGCAAACTATTGGCCACCCTTTTAGCGAACTATTTCAGAGCAGTTGCTGGAAGCCCATGTCACTGCCCACAGTTAAGGCATTGACTGTAGGGAGAATTCTGCAGCTCTGCTGACAAAAAAAGAGGTTGGGTATCATGCTCATAGAACTTTCAACAGTATAAACCTGTGGTTAAATGGAATATTCTACTAAAAAGAAAAATTGATTGACCAGTTTTTTGTATTTTTTTATTATAGAGAATCTCAAACAGTAGTAGTATGTGTAGTAGTATAATGAATCTCCATGTACCCATCACTCAGCTTGAGGAATGATCAGCTTATGACCAGCTGTGTTTCATCTTTGTGTTTCCACTTTTCTCCCAAATCTCAAAACGCCTCACACATTGCATTATTTTATTTGTAAATATTTCAGCATTGCCATGCATACAAAGATCTGGTATTATATTTGCTTGTAACAGAATCTACTTATTTAGCATGCTTTAAAAAATGTGTTAAGGAAAAAAATTAGACATACAGAAGTGAACAGAATAATGTAATCTCTAAGTTTCGTCTCCCAGTTTTCAGTGGTTATTGACATGAAGACTCTTGTTTCATTTTTATCTTTCCCCACTGGATTTTTTTTGAAAGATTTTATTTATTTATTTTCAGAGAAGGAAGGGAGAAAGAGAGAGAGAAACATTAGTATGCAATAGCTATATCCATAGATTGCCTCTTGCACTCCGCCAACCGGCCAGCAATCCAGGCATGTTCCCTGACTGGTAATCAAACTGGTGACGTTTTGGTTTGCCAGCTGGCACTCAGTCCACTGAGCCACACCAGCCAGGGCCCCACTGGATTATTTTATACTGGCTCCTAGACAGAATTTCATCTGTAAATAGTGCAAATAGTATAATTAGAAGATAATAACTTTATTTCAGTAATTGTAGTTTAACATTTTGTAGGCAGTGTTCAAATATCCGAGGTTGATTAAAAAAGGGGTGGGTTTTTTTTTGCAGTTGTCTGTTTGACTTAGGATCCAAAATAAAGGCCACACATTAGAATGCTTTGTCAGTCTTTAAATCTATTCAAAGATAATAATTTTTAAGTCATATCTAGAATTTTTGTATCTGATTGTATCTTCAGGATATCTTTTTTAACATGTTTTCTCTCATTTTTGAAATTCTCTGTAACCTAGGAATGAGATCTGGAAGCTCGATCCTCAGATTTAGCAGTTTTTCTTTGGCCAGGATATTTCAGGGGCAGAGCTGTGCACTTCCTGTTGCAGCATGTTGGGTGGTACAGCAGTGGGCTTGGGTGTTGCAGGCAGTTTGAACTGTTGATGTGATGGTCCCAATTAGCTTTTGGCCTAATGCTTTAAACAGCAATGGAGGATTATTGCCTTGGATCAGTTATTTCACTAGGGTTGCAGTATCTTATTAATTTAAAAACATGTAAAATATTCACATCGTTCAAAAATTAAAAGCTATAAAAGATATGTTGTGAAAGCTTTCTCCTGCTTTGTTCTTCAACCACCAGGTAGCTGTCAGGGGTGACCAGTTGTTACATTTCTTCAGTTAGCTACAATTTATATAGATAACCTGAGGGGGAAATATATCTGTATTCCTTTAAATTTTTTTAAAATTTATTTTTGGTGGGAGAAGGGAGAGAAGCATTGATAAGGGAGAGACATTGATGTGCTAGAGAAACATCACTTGGTTGCCTCTCGCGCACCCCCCAGCTGGGGGCCTGGTCCACAACCCAGGCATGTACCCTGACTTGGAATTGAACTGGCAGCCTTTCAGGCTGCAGGTTGGTGCTCAGTCCACTGAGCCATGCCAGCCAAGGCTATATTTCTTTTTTTAAAACATAAACAGTAGTCTACTTTACACTTATTCTGTACTTGCTCCTCCTTTTTGTTTAACTTTTCAATATATCTTTGAGACTATTTCCTGTTGGTTGGAGTTTCCTTATTCCTTTTTGTGACAGCATGGTATTCCAAAGAGGATGGGTGTCTACCTTGTGTGATAATCATGGAGTGCACTGCATTACACTTTGGCACGTCGTGCATGTATCTGGGAAAGATTCTAGAAGCGAAACTGTTAGGTCAGAATGGTGCATGTTTGTCATGTTGACAGTACCTTAGTGAATGCTCCCACCCATGAAAATTGAAGTTTTACATCTTCACTAACAGAGTTGCCAGACTTTGGATCTTTGCCAGCCAGAGACCCAAAAGGTATAAAAACGTATTTCCTTGTGGGCCTGACAGAGTTGTCATAAAGATATTTCTTTGTGGAAGTATTCCCTGCCTGTTCCTCAGTTTGAGCTTGATGGACGGTACTTCTGGCATCTTTCCACCCAGGAGCCACCCAAAACTCAGGTGTGTTACCTGGGAAAAGGTGCCTCCCAATGTTCACATTAGCTTCTCCAGCCTAATGTGCTCTCAGCCTAAGCAGCCAGGCCTTGATTATTTGAGCATTTTGTCTAGGAAGTCCTTGAGAAAAAGAGTGTGTTATACTTGGTGTTAGGTGATCTGTGTGTAATACATTTTCAAGTTTCTCAACTTGAACACTGGCAGATAGCAATGTTAACTCATTTAATGTAACCTGTGGAAAAGTTACAAAGCAGTGTATTTCTTCAGTGTTTACATGTTGGAGATGTAAATAATTTAGTGAAGTAATTTAGTTTCTCTTTAATTTAGTGAAAATACAATTAACCTTCTTGTCTTGCTCTGTGATGTTTTATTGAACAGGTTTCTAGAACAATACACCGCCACATCAACTACTGTATTTTTCAGACTATAAAATGCATTCCCTCTCCACCCCCAAATTTGGGAGGAATAATGGTTGTTAATGCTGCTGTTGAGTTCTGTTTACATTTACATTGGTGAAATATTATGCTATTTATGTTATCAAATATTTTACTACATTTTTTGCTTCAAAATTTTTACCCCTATTTTCCCCTAAAACCTTAGATGCATCTTATGGTCCAAAAAATACGGTAATGTCCAAACTTGGATATAGCAGATGTGACCAGTTCTGATTGTACCTAGTTTTTCTATCTTTCAGATATACAGTATAATAGATATATTTTGTAAGTCAGATATGTTGGTTTAGAATCCCTGTGTGACCTTGGACAAGTTATTTCACCTGGGTTTTTTTTTGTTTTTTGTTTTAGATATTATTTATTCATTTCTAGAAGGGAGGGGAAGGGAGAGAGAAAGGGAGGGAGATAAACTGATGTATGAGAGAAACAATGATTGGTTGCCTCTTGCATGCACCCAACTCGGGACCTGGCCCACAACCCAGATATATGCCCTGACTGGGAATCAAACTGGAGATCTTTCGGTTCGAAGTCCGGCACTCAATCCACTGAGCCACACCAGCCAGGGCTCACCTGTTTTTATTCATAGAAACTGCGCTGGTCCTAACTGCATCTGAATTGTCAGGACTAAGGTATAGGGAGCCAAACCACAGGGGTCCTTGTTGCATCCTGATACCATCACTTAGTAGTTGAGAAACTATCTCAGTTTCTTCACCTGGGAAATGGAGACCTTAAGAGTCCCTGTGTGGCTGTTTTGAGGGATGTATGGAACAGGCAACACTGCACAGGGGCACATGTTTGCTGTGACCATTCTGACAATGTGGTCTTGTCTCAGGCTTACTGACTGCTGGCCGGTGTCATTGCTGCTAGGTAGGCAGAGTCAGGAACAGCATAGACAATCCTGTGTGTGAAAGGACAGCCCCCTGCAGCAGGAATGAGACCTGTGTGCCTATTGTGTCAAAGTGCTTTTGCTCAAGTACCCTTAGTAGTTCAGGTTTCATCTCATCACCCTTGAATAAGAGAAGTTGAACAACTTTCTAGTAAGTGGTAGGTTGTAGTTAGCACTTAAGTTTTAGACTCAAGTACCTTTTTAAAAAAGTCATCTAGACCTGCTCTTTGATTAGGAACCACTCTGAAATCGAGAATCCCATTGAAGAGAGAGTGAGTAATAGAATAGAGAGTCATCTTTTAAAGAACCTGGCAGTTAAGAGATGTGTCTGTGGTCTGCTTATTCTATTTTGTGGAGTTTACCATTTAGTTTATAGCTTATTAGATGTCTGATTCTGATTCTTGACCCTGCCGAGCCAGTTTGGATTCTGCTAGAGATACAAGTGGTTTCTCTGATTGGTAAAGGCACTGGCAGTGTTGTCAGATGTCTATTCCCCATTCAGTCCCTGGTAGGTGGATCCCTAGGTCTGTCTCAAGTGTGAGCTGGCTCATTTGTGTAGACATTGGAAGGGCTCTGCACCAAGTCTCATTGCCTGTCTGTAGTGAACCTGGGGCACCTCAGGTCGTTCTCTTAGAAACTTTTGTCCTAGGTGAGCATAGGTAGTGCATGAACCATATCAGCTCATGGGCACTTTGATCCTGGTGAGTTGGAACTCTACATTTTCCCAGGAAAGACAGTGCGTGTAGGCAAACAAATGCCAGTCATTTGCTGTCATGATTGTTTGATTTGAACATAGTGAAATATTCTGATAGAGAAGATTTGGATGACCGACAACAGGAAAGCAATCCTAAGTTCCACATGAGTGTTGGCCTTGGTGACTAATGATGTGTCCTGAGGGACTTGGTGCCATCATAGAGCCTCTTCCCTGTCTTGACCTACTTTCAAGAATTGTATTTACTTGAAAGGAGTATTTAAATTTCTGGAGGAGACCATAACCCTCTCCAGAGATCCTACCTACTGGCTATTCCAGTGTCACCTGATCCTTGAGGCGCACTTTCTTCACAGCTGACCTGCTCTCTCCTGCCATCTTTGCGTGGAGGGATATAGATTACCACCACTTGGTCTGTTGACCTAACTTTCATCTGCCTTGTTTTCATCTTTGCCCCAAATTTTCTTTCCTTATCTATCCTATCTATTTTTTCTTAGTGATCATACTGTCTGACCCTGTCATCCATGGCTATATTCACTTGCTTCCACATTAAACATGCTGCCAAAATCAGCAGGATGCTTTGTGGATGTAACTTAGGAGGTGCTGCTTATCAGTGGTTGTAGCCTGAAAATTGGATAAATGGTTTGCTCTTCGTATGTATGTGAAGTTATGTTGGGGCCTTGGATTAGTATGGCACAGTAACTGCTTAGTATATGTGACATCTTGCTAATTAGTATTTTATTGTTTCCCACCAACTCTTCAGAATAAGCAATTAGATTTCTAGAGTTTCTTTTCCTTTATCTCTTTGGGTAAGTAGTACACCAATTTTCCTGCTACTTTAGACAGTAGGCAATAACTTAACTTATTCACAGCTCTCAGTAATATTTGTTCTATTGTTTTGTTTTGAGGTGGAAGGGGGAGCTCTACCCTCAGAACATGAGGGGTAATATTTGCGTGGCTCACAAAGACCAGTGAGTACATCATCTGCATTTCCCACAGCTCACCAGAGGAGGGCTCTAACAACAGTCTCAGGCCAGCCTTTTCTGTCCCTCAAAGAACACTATATTCATTATGGCCAAGTGTTGTAATTTTCCTCAGTGTTTTCTTGGAAATGTTATTGAGGGATGGGGGTCCTTTTACAAATTTTGGAGATAAATAAATAGATGAGAAGACCATACTTCTGAGTGATCATTTGTTTTAACAAAACCCCTTGATTTAATGTGATTACGGATGTGTTGGCTGGAATGTAGTTTAAAATCTTCCCACTGAACCGACAGGCTTTAAGAAACCAACCCAGGAGTATTTTCCTGTCGAACAATTGGGTTCTGAGATCATACATGTAATTGATTCTTATTCTCTGCTTCTCCTGAGCTAGGCAATGGATCACTTGGAGTCCTTTATTGCTGAGTGTGATCGGAGAACTGAGCTTGCCAAGAAGCGGCTGGCAGAGACACAGGAAGAGATCAGTGCAGAAGTTTCTGCAAAGGTATACCTGGGAGGCTTTTGCCTTGAGTTATTGGTACAAATCACTGGTTAGAACTGGGCTACTAACAGGCTAACAGCTCACCATCAGCCCTGATAGTGCATCTTTGGGGTGGGTCGTACTCACCATCTTGGGTGTAAGGAGGGAGGCTGTCGGGGAGATTTTAGCCCCCAATAGCTACTGCTTCTGTTTCCCACCTCTGGATATATGTATTTTTTTCAAGCTTTGTTTTTTTAACGTCCCACATAAAACAGGAAATGGGGCAAGTGGGTAAATGGTTGGACCAGTACATCTGTATTATGGAATGAAAGATCTGTATATAATTGTCCTGTCATCTGCATTATGTTTCTGTTCCTCCTGTTCAGTGGAACTGAGTCTGTTCGTTGTTTTTTTTCCTTTCATTTTTGTAAAAGCAATTGCAGTTGCTAACTGCACCAAGGGTGCTGTTTTATTTCTGAAAGTAAGTACAAATAATTAGGCATTTTGCTTACAGTTTAAGTTTGTGTATTTCAACCTAGATATTTTATTACCCTTACCTGAAAGATCAAATTGTGATAGAAGACACAAAAAGAGGCAGCCCATAATATGACCAATGTGTTGATTCTTGTAACCATATTGGAAGTGACAGGGATGTCGCTACTTTTATTGGGATGGAGTGCATAAATTTATTTTATGGTCAGAGTCTCAGTGTTGGCAATAAGGATGTCATAATTATCAAAATTCATATGTGATCTGTTGAGGATCTTTGTTCTTTTTGGTAGAACAGACTTTATTTTTAGTACAGTGAGAGAAACATTCATTTTCATTGTATTAAAAATCTTTTGTTTTTAGATGTCTACTTATCTGATTTTTTCTTCCCTCAGGCAGAAAAAGTACATGAGTTAAATGAAGAAATAGGAAAACTTCTTGCCAAAGCTGAGCAGCTGGGAGCAGAAGGAAATGTGGATGAATCCCAGAAAATTCTTATGGAAGTGGAGAAAGTCCGTGCAAAGAAAAAAGAAGCTGAGGTTAGTGAGAAAAATGTCTTAGAGAAACGGAAAACAGTGACTCCAGAGAGATAACTATCTGGGCTGAAATTAAACCATGCCTCTGTTTCTTGATATTAGGAAGGAGTTAAAATAAGATGATATATTGACAGGATCTCAGTGTACACTTGGGTTTGTCTTCACTGCCTAAGATGAGTCACTTGCCAGCTCTGAGCATAATTCCCATGTGTGGAATACAGTCCTGAGTATTGAGCCAGTGAAGTAGTGTTAGTGAGCACATCCTGTCAAAAGGTCCCAGAGACCAGTTTTACTGGGTGTTTCAAGTGGCACTGCATCTTCAGTAGAGAGAGCCTGTGCAGGTTGGGGTAGATCCAAGTGGTATCGGCCTGGGTTCCTGGCCAGGACACATTAGCAGTTTGGCAGTGGAACAGGTCAAGAGGGCTCAGTGTTTCTATTACTGACAACCATTTCTTCCTGGGTTATTGTATCTGTTGGATACCCTGTAGTTCTTGAATCCTCACCAGTAGAATTGGAAATGGCTCAAGAATGGAAGAGCCTGAGGGAGGATAAGATGCATTCCTTTAGTAAGTGCTTGCCAAGCTCCAGCTCAGTGCCAGGCATTTTTCTAGTTGTGAGTCAGCCAAAAGAGGTCCTTTCTTCGTGGAGATGGCAGTGGAAGGGGATAAGTGCACAGACAGAAGGGAATGTGAACAGTTGGGTAAGATTCATTCAGATGGAGATAGACGCTTAAAATAAATGGGGTCTGAGTTTGACAGTGACTTTGAGTTGCAAGGCATCTCTAGGTGGGGTAAGGTGATCCAGAAGGCCACTTAGCTGAGATCCATAGACTCAGAAGTTTATCAAAGTGGTGGGGACAGGGGCGTCAGGTAGAGATGAGATGGCATGTAGGTGCCCTGGTGCAGGTCTGGTTTTATCACTGTACCCCTGGTTCAGCATAGTATACCTAATAGGATAGAGCCAAGGGCCCATGGGTGTTGGAACAATGCCTCCTGAGATAGTGACAAGTTGAAGAGACAGAGCAATAGGGTTATTCACAATGGAGCTGTCAGGACTACTTTTTGGGATACTCCGGTACAGGCTGGAATTGAGGTCACCAGCGATTGTTAGAAGGTGGTGCTGAAATAATGCTTCATGTGAGTGGCAGACCACCTTCGTAAGTGATATTTGTAGATAGTATAATCAATTCCCTTTTTTAAAGATTTTATTTATTTTTTAGAGGGGAAGGGGGGGAGAATGAGAAGGAGAGAAACATCAGTGTGACAGCAACATTTGTTTGACTCTCGCATGCCCCAAACTGGGGACCTGGCCCACAACCCAGGCATGTGCCCTGACTGGGAATCCAGCTGGCCACCCTTTGGTTTGCAGGCCAGCACTCCATTCACTGAGCCAAACCAGCCAGGGCTAAAACCCATTTCATATATATAAGAAGGCAATTTTTATGTATAAATTGACTATGCTATTTTTATGTATATATTTATATGTATAGAGGCAATTTATATATATAAATTGATTATGCTATTACAGTTGTCCCAATTTTTCCCCCTTTGCCTCCCTCTGCCCAGTATCCCCTTCCCTCCAGGATTCCTACCCCGCCACCTTAGTTCATGTCCATGGGTCATGCATATAAGCTCTTTGGGTTCTCCATTTCCTATACTAATTCTTTTTTTTTTTTAAGATTTTTTTATTTTTTTAATATATTTTATTGATTATGCTATTACAGTTGTCCCATTCCCCCCATCATTCCCCTCCACCCTGCACACCCCCTCCCACCCACATTCCCCACCTTTAGTTCATGTCTTTAGCTTCTACATTTCCCACACTATTCTTGCCCTACCCCTATTTTCTACCTACCATCTATGCTACTTATTCTCTGTACCTTTTCCCCTTCTTTCCTCCTCCCACTCCCCTGTTGCTAACCCTCCATGTGATCTCCATTTCTGTGTTTCTGTTCCTGGTCTAGCTGTTTGCTTAGTTTGCTTTTGTTTTAGGTATGGTTGTTAATATCTCTGAGTTTGCTGTCTTTTTACTGTTTGTATTTTTTATCTTCTTTTTCCTAGATTAGTCCCTTTAACATTTTATATAGTAAGGGCTTGGTGACGATGAACTCCTTTAACTTGACCTTATCTGAGAAGCACTTTATCTGCCCTTCCATTCTAAATGACAGCTTTGCTGGATAGAGCAATCTTGGATGTAGGTCCTTGCCTTTCATGACTTGGAATAGTTCTCTCCAGCCCCTTCTTGCCTGTAAGGTCTCTTTTGAGAAATCAGCTGACAGTCTGATGGGAACTCCTTTGTAGATGACTGTCCCCTTATTTTTTGCTGCTTCTAGAATTCTCTCCTTCATTTTAATCTTGGCTAATGTAATGATGATGTGCCTTGGTATGTTCCTCCTTGGGTCCAACTTCTTCGGGACTCTCTGAGCTTCCTGGACTTCCTGGTAGTCTATTTCCTTTGCCATATTGGGGATGTTCTCCTTTATTATTTGTTGAAATAACTTTTCCACTTGTTGCTCTTCCTCTTCCCCTTCTGGTACCCTTATAATTTGGATGTAGGAACGTTTAAAGATGTCCTGGAGGTTCCTAAACCTCTCCTCATTTTTTTTGCATTTTGTTTCTTCCTTCTGTTTAGTTGTTTCTTTCTTCTTTCTGGTCTACTCTATTGATTTGAGTCCCAGTTTTCCTCCCATCACTGTTGGTTCCCTATGCATTTTTCTTCATTTCACTTAGTGTAGCCTTCATGTGTTCATCTAATTTGCAACCAAAATCAACCAGTTCTGTGAGCATCCTGATCACCAGTGCTTTGAACTGTGCATCTGATAGGTTGGCTATCTCTTGGTCGCTTAGATGAATTGGCTCTGGGACTTTGATCTGTTCTTCTGCTTGAGCCATATATATATTTTTTTTGGTTGGGGGGGTCTGGTGGTACCTGTTACATATGAGGGGCGGAGCCTTAGGTGTTCACCAGGGCAGGGCAACCTCATCTCTGGGTTGTGATGCTGTATGTGGGGGAGGGGTCTGAGAGGGAACAATGGTGCTTGCTCCACTCTGGTATTTCAGTCCCTTCTGCACTTTCCACAAGCAAATTGGGCCTTTCTGGTGCTCATTTCCATGTGGGTGGGCTTGTATATGTTCTAGGACCCTGTAGGTCTCTCCAGCATACTCTCCTGTGAGGCTGGGAGTCTCTCCCAGCACCTCAACCCCCACAGGTGTTTGCAATCAGTGCTTTTAGGCTTTATTTCTTGGCGCTGGGGCCCTGCAGCCCTGGGTTGGGCGGTCTGTCTCCCCATTTTCTCCTGGCTTACCTGCGCACAAATGTGTGTCCACGGTCAGCCAGTCGCCTTGTGTGCCCACGATATACTTGCTGCCACCTGTGCACCAGGGTCTGCCAGCTGTTGCCTGCACTTTTGGGACCACCAACCACTGCTTTTTCCTGCTGTAACCCCTCTCCGTGGGCCACCGGCTCCGCCCCTCTTACTGGTTTGGCTGAATGGTTGTCGAACTTCCTTGCAGTTAATTTTCTGTCAGATCTGGTTGGGGTTTTTTTTTGTTTGTTTGTTTCTAAATCTTTGATGTCCTTAATTTTAGTTCTGTGCGGAGGCATAGTGTGTCTGCCTACACTTCCATCTTGGCTGGAAGTCCCCCCTTTCTTACTTTGTACCTACCAGTGTTGCTTCTTCATCCCTGTACCTTCTCCTCCATTCTTCCTCTTCCCCCTCCCAGCTGATAACCCTCCACATAATCTCCATATCTTTGGTTTGGCTCCTGTTTTAGTTGTTTGCTTAGTTTGTTTTTGTCTTTTAGATTCAGTTGTTGATAGTTGAGTTTGTTGTCATTTTAATATTCATAGTTTTGATCTTTTTCTTTTCTCTTTTTTTAAGATTTTATTTATTTTATCTTTAGAGGGGAAGGGAAGGAGAGAGAGAGGGAAATACCAATGTGTGGTTGACTCTCGTGTGTCCCCTGCCGAGAACTGACCCGCAACCCAGGCATGTGCCCTGACTGGAAATCGAACCATGATCTTTTGGTTTGCAGGCCCGCGCTCAATCCACTGAGCTACACAAGCCAGGGCTGACCTTCTTTTTCTTAAATAAGTTCATTTAATATTTGATATAATAATGGTTTGGTGATGATGAAGTCCTTTATTTTTTTATTTTAAATTTTTTTTTAAATTTTTTGTCTGCGAAGCTCCTTATCTGCCCTCTCATTCTCATGATAGCTTTGCTAGGTAGAGCAACCTTGGCTGTAGGTCCCTGCTTTTTATGACTGAATATTTCTTACCAATCCCTTCTAGCCTGCCAAGTTTCTTTTGAGAAATCAGCTGAAAGTCTTATGGGAACTCCCCTGTAGGTAACTAATTGCTGTTTTTAAGATTCTCACTTTATCTTTAACCTTTAGCATTTTAATTATGATAAGCCTTGGTGTGGTCCTCTTTGTATCCATCTTGTTTGGGACTCTGCTTCCTGGACTTCTCTATTTCCTTCACCAAATTAGGGAAGTTTTCTTTCGTTATTTTTTCAAATAAGTTTTCAATTTCTTGCTTTTCCTCTTCTTCTGGCATGCTTATGATTTGGACTGGTACGTTTGGAGATGCCCCAGAGGCTTAGTAATACTATCCTCTTTATTTATTTTTTTTTTTGAGTTCTTGTTTTCTCTTGCTGTTGTGGTTGAATACTTATTCATTCCTTATGTTCCAAATCATTGATTTGAATCCCAGCTTCCTCCCCTTCACTGTTGGTTCCCTGTAGATTTTTCTGCATTCCACTGACTGTAACTTTCATTTCTTTCTTTATGTTGTTGCTGTACTCAATGAGTTCTTTGAGCATTCTGATCACCAGTGTTTTGAACTCTACATCTGCTACATTGGTTATCTCTGTTTTGCTTAGTTCTTTTTTGGGGTTTTGTTCTGCTCTTTCATCTGGGCCGTATTTCTTTGTCTATTAAATTTGGCAGCCTCCTTGTTTTTGTTTCTGTGTATTAGGTAGAGCTGCTTTGACTCATCGTCTTAGTAACGTGGCCTATTGTAGAAAAGGCACCTGTAAATTGTGTGTGGTGGAGCCTTAGGTACTTGCCAGGTTGGGGTAACCTTTTTCACTGCTTTGTGGCTCGTCTGGGAGGAGGGCTTGGAGAGGGGACAGTGCCGCTGTTTGGCTTCTGGAGGTTTGCCCAGCTCTTGCCTTTGTGCTGAATCCCAGTGGGGGCATACATTCTAAGACCTTGTGGGCCCTTTAAGTGGAGTCTCCTGAAAATTAGGTGGTTTATTCTCCTGCCCCAAACCCCCACTGGCTTTTTATATTCAGAAGTTATGGGGATTTGTCTTCCTGGCACTGGAACCCTGGGCACTGGGGTCTGGCCTGGGATCGCTCTCTTCCCAGGTATTCCTCCTGATTTTTATCTACCACACGAGTGTGAGACTGCTCATTCTGCTGCGGCCAACTCTCTACCACACCGTGTCTCCTCACCTCTGCTCATCTCTGCCCCTCCTGCCCATCTGCATGAATGTGACTTCTTTAAATCCTTGGTTGTCAGTCTTCCATATAGTTGGATTTTCTGACAGTTCTGGGTATTATTTGTTTTGAGGTGTAGTTCTAATTCTCTCTGGTTGTGTGAAGAGGTGGGGCATGTCTTCTTGCACTGCTATCTTGCCGGGAAGTTCTATAATCCATTCTTGAACATAAAAGAGAGACAAAAGGATTCACAATATGTATCTGATATTTTTGTATGTAAATGCTTAGATGCAGTCACACTAAAAGATGAATTGGGGTCATGTGGCAGTTGTGGTTGATATTTGTGAATCAGATACCTTGAATGGCATTGCCATCGTGATGACTTAGAGCATACCTGCATTTTACACCCAACTTAAATCATATTTATATATGTCCTATGTAGGAACTTCCTCTATATTTAAATGGGAAATTCATGTTTATATGTAGCACAAATTCAGGCTTCTCAGGTTGCTGACTGTTCTACCAGAATGGCCAGAGAGTCAGGAGAGATGCTCTGTGGCCTCTTACCGTACCCCGAGGCCCACTTCTTCCTGCTTCAGAGAACCAGGCAGACACTAAAATCCTTTGATGGCTCAGAGGTTTATACTTAAGCTAAAGTAATCATGGATGTGAAGTTCTTCACATAGATGTCTGCAGACAGCCAATATAGGAGCAGGATATGGGACCCATGGCTGTTCATGCTCAGGACTACTAACATTCTTGCCCCTGTTGCTATCCCCATCACTATGAGTGCTCCCAGTAGGCAGCACCACATAAAACTTCCCACAAGATAGGATGGCATGGGTAAGGTCTCCGCAGTGCTGGTGTGTCACCACCTATGGGGTCCTTTCTGCTCTTAGTTGCAGGGTTAAGAAATAGGACAGAGAGATCCTGTGTACCCTTTACCCTATTTGCCCCGATACTGCAAAACTCTAGTATAGAAAGGATGTTGACATTGATAGAGTCAAGATATAGAACATCCATTATTACAGATCTCTCCTGTTGCCCTTTATAGCCACACCTACTTCTCTTGCCTGTAGCAACCACTAATCTGTGCTCTGTGTCTCTACTTGGTCATTTCAAGAATGTTGTATAAATAGAACCATACAGTATGTGACCATTTTGGGATCGGCTTTTCACTTAGCATAATTAGAATTTATTTTGAGAAATAGTAGAGGGTGGCATGTAAAGATTCAGAACTACAAAAAAAGAAAGAATAATATCACAAATATTTGTGTTGCCACCATATTTATAATTTTTGCTTAAGGTTTTTTCCTTTAATAAAAGATGTAGCACTTTATAATGGAAATTCTAGTTCTCAGTGTTTCCCCTCTCTAGTCACAATTCTTTCCCTTTCCAGAGGAAGGCATAATCTTCAATTCTCTCTTTATACCTTATTTCACATGTTTACTCATAAACTGCATGTGTATGTTTGTGGGGGTGGGTGTTTTGTGTATTTAAAAAAATCCTACATAGCCCTGGCCAGGTGGCTTAGTTGGTTGGAACATCATCCCATACACCAAAAGGTTGCAGGTTCAATTCCCAGTCAGGCTGCATACAGAAAGCAATCCATTGATGTTTCTTTCCTATCCTCTTGCTCTAAAATCAATAAACAGATCCTCAAGTGAGGATTTAACAAAATATCCTACATGAAATCTGCCCACACTATGTCTTTCTCCCACTTGGGTTGTTAACTCAGCATTGTTTGTGAGATCTCTCCATGTTGCTGCCGTTAGATTTGTTCATTTAGTTTATTTCTGTAGCATTCCATTTTATGAACATGACCTCCATTGGTGGTTTTGTAGATTATTGGGGATTTCTCATCTTTTTTGTGTGTGATAAATTTTATTTTTAATTATTTACTTTTTTAGAGAGAAGGGAAAGGATGGAGAGAAACATCAATTTGTTGCCTCTTATTCATGCCCCTTTCAGGGACTGAACCCACAACCTAGGCATGTACCATGACTGGGCATCAAACCAGCAACCTTTCGCTTTGTGGGACAGTACCCAACCAACTGAGCCATGCTGGTTAGGGCAGGGGTTTCTCATCTTTACAAACAGTTGTACAGTGAGTGTCCTTGCATTTGTCTGCTAGTACATGTGAGAGTATTCTAGGACATAAGCTTGGAAGGAGAGTTTTTAGGTCACTAAAATGCACTCCCCGTTAGTTGTACCAATTCAGGCTCCTTCTACCAGCAGTGTATGAGAGGGATTATTTTTCTGTATCTTTGCCAGTTTAGTGAGTGAT
The DNA here is from genome assembly GCA_004027475.1 of Anoura caudifer. Taxonomy (NCBI): domain Eukaryota; kingdom Metazoa; phylum Chordata; class Mammalia; order Chiroptera; family Phyllostomidae; genus Anoura; species Anoura caudifer. Next base: position 29,003 of record PVKU01010194.1, read on the forward strand.
GTAGTATCTTATTTTAATTAGCACTTCCTAGGAAATGTTGTGAATGTGTGAATTAATAGATTACTTACATTCCGGTTTTCCTTTAAATAAGGATAAATGATTATTGGAATGCATATCTAAACCTGGGTTTTGAAAGTGCGTTTTAACTTGGGTACAAGCAGCAGTTACCATGTCATGGTTTACATTCTTTTGTGTCTCATGTATTTTGAGTCTGAGTGTGAGTTACTTGTGATTGAACTCAGATTGTTGTGACTGTAGGAAGGAGTGTGTTTAGTTTCATTTTGTTGTACACACTTCCTTCTGTGAAGAGAGTGTCTAATGTATTTGTCCTTCTGAATTATATCTTTAGAGGCTGCACTGGGATATAGTTTCCTAGATAGTGGGACACAGATTCTGTAGATCTTGAGTTTTTTGCTTATTTATTTGGTTGGTTTTTATGTGCATTTTTTTTTAAGTCTCTGTAGAAGATTCTCCTTTTTTTTAAAGATTTATTTATTTTTAGAGAGGGGAAGGGAGGGAGAAAGAGAGGGAGAGAAACATCAATGTGTGGTTCCCTCTCATGTGGCCCCCACTGGGGACCTGGCCCACAGCCCAGGCATGTGCTGTGGAATTGAACCGGCAACTCTTTGGTTCACGGCTTGCGCTCAATCCACTGAGCTATACCAGCCAGGAGATGGTCCTTTCTTGCCCCTCTTCTCATAGAGCTCCCTACAGTGCCTAGCAGAGACCTGCCTTTACTCCTAGCCTCTGAGAACAGGCAGCATCCTGCTTGTCTGAGTGTTTTGAATTTTCTTTGTTGCGTTGGAATTGACTGTTGGTTAATTTTTCTTTCTTTTCTTTTCTTTTTTTTTAATTTCTTAAAATTGATTTTGAGAGAAAGAAACATCATTTTGTTCTACTTATTTGTGTATTCATTGGTTGATTCTTATATGTGCCTTGACTAGGGATCAAACCGATATCCTTGGCATATTGGGACAATGCTCTAACCAAATGAGCTACCTGGAGAGGGCTGTTGGTTCATTTAAGTAAATAAGGAAATTGAATTGGTTAAGAATATCTGAAGCTTTGAAAACAATCCAGTTTTTATTGTTAAGTCACTTCAGTGGTCCTTTAGATATTTCCATTTTGGAGTTGTCCTAAGTGCCATATTTGGTGGCACTTTATCACTCTATTCTCTTTCTCCAGGAAGAATACAGAAATTCCATGCCTGCATCCAGTTTTCAGCAGCAGAAGTTGCGTGTCTGTGAAGTCTGCTCAGCCTACCTTGGTCTCCATGACAATGACCGTCGTCTTGCAGACCACTTTGGGGGCAAATTGCACTTGGGATTCATTCAGATCCGCGAGAAGCTTGATCAGTTAAGGGTACGTTAACGTATTTTGTTTCTGGAAAAACCTGAGAAGTCTTATGATCTTCACATTTATTTCCCTTTAGAAAACTTTGTTTTGATCCTCTCTAAGAACATGCCTCAAGTTTTACAGTAAAATACTCAATTCAGCACTTCATTCACATAAGAAATCTAAGGGGCCTTGGGTATTTATTTTTAGTCTGCACTCCCTTTTTATGAAGTTAATGGCAGAGTCCAGTACAGGATACAAACATCTCTTGCACATCTCCAAAATAACTTGTTAGGAGGTAGGGAAGAGCTGGCAGTATCTAATTTTTGTCCATGGACAGAGGCGATGCATGGGAGAATGGTTAGGCTAGATGGTAGGTGACACATCTTAGCCCTTGCCTTGAGCAAGGTGATTAAGATGAGAAGGTGATTGTTTTCCTGAGTTAGACTGCAAAACATTTGACATGTTGGGTACAGAAGGAAGGTTGAAACGTGTTTTAGATAGTAGAGTTGTCATTCTCCAAACTGATGAGTCTTCCCTGTTGTGTACTATGTACTGAAGATGGGATGCTGGGAAATAGGCAGGCCTTCCCTCCAGACACTTGAAATCTGGTAGAAGGACAGACACGTGGTAGCTGTGATAGGACACTGTGTTCATCAAGACTGAGACCCTTGTGTGCCTCTTGGGAAGTAGCAGTGGGTGGGAGGGCTCTGCGTCCAAGGAGCAGAACGTGATGTGATCTTGGCACTGGATGAGGGAGCTGAGGTGGTGGTGGTAAGGATATCTTCAGCCACTGGTCTTGACACATTTTACTCCTGTGCTCCAAAAAGAATTTTGAAAAATGGTATACTTTGTTAAGCATTTTTTAAAAGATTTTGTTTTTTAGAGAGAGGGGAAGGGAAGGAGAAAGAGGGAAAGAAAGATCGATGTGCAAGAGACACACAAATCAGCTGCCTCTAGCACACCCTCAACCTGGGACCTGGCCTGCAACCCAGGCATGAGCCCTGACTGGGCGTCGAACCGGCGAGCCTCCAGCTTCGCAGGTTGGCTCTCAATCCACTGAGCCATATCAGCCACTTCATTACACATACTTTTTAAAAATCTTTTAATTTATTTTTATTTTTAAAAAGTTTTTTATTTTTAATGTTTTATTGATTATGCTATTACAGTTGTCCCATTTCTCCCCATCATTCCCCTCCATCCTGCACACCCCCTCCCACCCACATTCTCCCCCTTTAGTTCATGTCCATGTGTCATCATAAGTTCTTTAGCTTTGACATTTCCCACACTATTCTTGCCCTCCCCGTCTATTTTCTACCCACCATCTATGCTACTTATTCTCTGTACCTTCCCCCCCTCCTCCTCCCACTCCCCTGTTGCTAACCCTCCATGTGATCTCCATTTCTGTTCCTGTTCTAGCTGTTTGCTTAGTTTGCTTTTGTTTTAGGTAGGGTTGTTAATATCTCTGAGTTTGCTGTCCTTTTACCGTTTGTATTTCTTATCTTCTTTTTCCTAGATTAGTCCCTTTAACATTTCATAGAATAAGGGCTTGGTGATGATGAACTCTGTTAACTTGACCTTATCTGAGAAACACTTTATCTTCCCTTCCATTCTAAATGACAGCTTCACTGGATAGAGCAATCTTGGATGTAGGTCCTTGCCTTTCAAGACTCCAAATACTTCTTGCCAGCCCATTCTTGCCTGTAAGGTCTCTTTTGAGAAATCAGCTGACAGTGTGATGGGAACTCCTTTGATAGGTGACTGTCCCCTTATTTTTTGCTGCTTCTAGAATTCTCTCCTTCATTTTAATCTTGGCTAATGTAATTATGATGTGCCTTGGTGTGTTCCTCCTTGGTTCCAACTTCTTTGGGACTCTCTCAGATTCCTGGACTTCCTGGAAGTCTGTTTCCTTTGCCATATTGGGGATGTTCTCCTTTATTATTTGTTCAAATAAATTTTCCACTTGTTGCTCTTCTTTCCCTTCTGATACCACTATAATTTGGATGTTGAGACATTTAAAGGTGTCCTGGAGGTTCCTAAGCCTCTCCTCATTTTTTTGAATTCTCATTTCTTCCTTCTTTTCTGTTTGGTTGTTTCTTTCTTGCTTCTGGTCCACTCCATTGATTTGAGTCCCAGTTTTCCTCCCATCTCTACTGGTTCCCTGTGCGTTTTCCTTTATTTCCCTTATTGTAGCCTTCATTTGTTCATGTAATTTGTGAGCATCCTGATCACAAGGGCTTTGAACTGTACATCTAATAGATTGGCTATCTCTTGGTCGCTTAGATAAATTGGCTCTGGGGCTTTGATTTGTTCTCCCATTTGAGCCATTTTTTAAATTTTTTTGGGGGGGGGGTTCTGGTCATGGCTGTTATGTAGTGAAGGGTGGAGCCTTAGGTGTTCCCCAGGGCGAGGCAGCCCAGTCTCTGGGTAGTGACGCTGTGTATGGTGGTGGTGTCCGAGAGGGAACAATGGCGCTTGCTCCTCTCTCGGATTCCAGTTCCTTCCGCCACTTCCCCTTCGCCTGGATTATCTGTGCGTGAACGTGGGACCACCTGATCAGCCAGCTGCCTTGCCGACCTCACTGGGTCTGCACTTGCCACCCAGTGCCTGAGGTCCACCAGCCGCCGCCTGCGTGCCTGGGGTCTGCTAGCCGTTGCTCCCTGCGCGCCCGGGTCCGTCAACCTCCACTTTTTCCTGCCGCGACTCTTCTCCTCATACCGGTCTGGATGAATGGTTGTTGGACTTCCGTACAGTTCAATTTTCTATCAGTTCCGGCTGTTTTCTTGTTTTTAAATCTTTGTTCTTAATTTTCGTTGTGCGAGGAGGCACAGTGTGTCCATCTATGCCTCCATCTTGGCCAGAAGTCCTCATTACATATTTTTAAGTGAGAATTTTTTCTTTATAAGTTTATGGGTATCAAAGATGTAGAAATACTTTATGTAGCCAATAAAACATAAATAACAATTTAGTGTCCAATATCATCCCCATTAAAAAAATCTTCTTAGCATTTGGAAATGTTATATTCCCATTTCTCCTATAATTTGTATTTCCATGCCATACCATCCCATAATTTTATCCTAAAAGTCAAAAATAACACAAATATATTAGAGACTTGATAAGTAGCTATTAAACTAGCAACAGAAAATATATTTAGAAGGGTACCTCTAAATGATAAAGAAGGTGGGAGTTCTGTCCCCTAATTAGAGATAGCTTCGCTTACAGTAGTCCCAGAGATGTTCACACTTCAAGGCCACAAACTTAAATGCAGGGGTATGAGAATAGTAAGGCTGCCCTGGCTGGTGCAGCTCAGTTGATTGAGCATCATCCTGTGAACTGAGGGGTCACCTGTTCTATTCCCAGTCAGGGTACAGGCCTGAGTTGCTGCCTAGGTCTCCTCTTGCACATTGATGTTTCTCTTCCTTTTTTGCTCCCTCCCTTCCCCCTTCTCTAAAATAAAATCTTAAAAAGAAAAAAGAGTAAGGCTTTCTTTGTCAAGGGAGGGAGAGGTGGTTTTTTAAGGAGTAGGAAGGGTTTGGAAAGGAAATGATGCCCAGACCACAGGTCTCTTTGTCATATCCACTTAGGAAGAGTATGCATAAAATCAAAGGTGCTGAGACTTAGATCGTTAACCTTAATCCGTCCATTGTGTGTGCCTGCTCCAGGCCCAAGGTGATCGGAGTCCCAGCTATAGAGCTGGGGGTGTCAGACAGGAAGGTTCTCATACCTGAAAAATGTTTTGGGAATGAGAGCTAGCCTCTCTTCCAGACTTTGCCATGCCCTCTCTTCCTGGGGACATGTCCAGGCTCCAGTCCACACTGAGATATAAGGTCATCCTTCATGCCTTCATGAGCCCAGGAAGACTGATAGCTGCTTATCTTACTGGCTCTGACTTCCTTCAGGACTTAATTTCATTAGTCAGAGAGATCAGGCCTTTGAAAGGCTTTGAAAGATGTTGGATATGGGGGTTGTGCAGATTGGACATAGTGCTTTGTGCTGAGCTGTGGTGATTGTGTACCAGTGGTACAGTTTCCTAAGGCCTACTCCTGACCGTTGCATTTTCTTTTCTGTTGGGTTTACAATCAAGCCTGGTGAGCCATGTGTTAACTTGGTATTGAAAGCCAGTTGTGGAGGTTCGTGGTCCGCTTATCCTGGCCTGCTGTCTCTGTGAGGCCAGGTCTAAAGCCATTGTAGCACTCAGAACATGACAAGCTGTTCTTTGGCAGCGGGAGCTTGGCTCCCAACAGCAAGATATGTTTGGTCAGACACCTGAGTTCTCTTTTACCACATAGTTGGTGGAGTCTCATTTGGATTTAAAAAAAAAAAAAAAAAAAAAACAACTAACTTTCTGGATTGATTTTTGAAGCAATATGATAAATTTCCTGTGACTTGGAAGTAAGTACCGCACCCCTTAGAATGTGCAGTTTGTCACCAACTGTATAAAATGTAATGATTAAGCATTTTTAAATGAGTTCCATTTTTCATTGTAAAAGAATTTTTTAAATAATCATGTTCTTATTTTTTAAGCGATTCTCTTCTATTTTTTTCAAAATTACCAATACTGAGATAATATAAGCATGCTTTGTTAAATAGTGTTCACACTCTAGTTGGTGTAACTTGCTCTGCTCTCATTTGCCAATTTTTCATTTATTTAGAAAACTGTGGCTGAAAAGCAGGAGAAGAGAAATCAGGATCGCTTGAGGAGGCGAGAAGAGAGGGAGCGGGAGGAGCGGCTCGGCAGGAGGTGAGTCCATGATAGCACATGTGCCTAAAGAAACCCCTACTCCTTACATTGCAGTGTTGTTGGTAACAGTGGAGGTCTGCTACATATCTAAGTCACCATTAAAAGAAAGTAAGCAAAATCACAGCATGTTCAGTCCAGCGAGGTCTTGGCTGGCCCAGGAAGACCTGTGTGGGCATCTCCAGCTGCGCGAGAGCTCTGATGACCTAATTCTTACCTGGGAAGGTATAGACCCTCCCAAGAGGTAGAGAGTAGAAGAGGGAGAAGAACCTACTACACCCCAACTCCTGTGGATGTAGCACTCAGCAAACAGGACAGGGGGGAGCATGTATTGTCACACTGCCACATCTTGATGTGGGGGTAGGACCTTAGGGCTTTTTAGACTCTGGCTTTGACTTGAGTGATGTGGGGCCAAGGGAGGAGGATGGGACTTGCTGCCTTGCTGTGAATAAGTGCAGGTGGTAGGGGTGGAATCAGTGAGAACTGAAGGAGCCAGCTGGAAGAGTCCAGAAGGAAGAGGTGGCAGTTTGAATCAGGTGAGTATGGGAAGGGTCTGGGTGTTGTGGGAGCTGATAGGATTTATTGGTAGTCTGTTGTGAGGCATGCAAAGGGCGAATAAAGTTGGCCTCATGGTTTCTGGCCTTTGGTGACCACTTACGGAGGTGGGGAAGACTGGGAGCAGTGTATTATTGTGTTGAGGTAAGGAGGATGTGGGGAGTATATTTTGGCTCTGCCCATACTTGGTTTGAGATGCCTAAGAGACATCCAAGCTAAGATGTTGAGTCTGGTCAGAGTTCACGGAAGAGACTTGAGCCAGGAGTAACTCATATTGGGCACAGCTCATTGTCGTGGAAATGCCCAGCAACTGGGTTTTGTTGAAGGAATTTCTCAGTGCATAAGTGAGAAAGGACAGATAAATATTTATTGTGTTTTTTTGTGTTTCTTTTCATTACTTTAATTACCTGACAGATTCTGATTATAAAGAGACTCACAAGAGTATAAAAATGTATTGAGCAAAACATGCAAATCCCTTTTTACACAGGTGACCACTGTGGTTTTGGTTGTGCTTGTGTGCGCTAGCACCTGTGGAATACTCACCTGATCTCTGAGATTGTCCCCCAGCAGTATGTCCTTACAGTGATGTGTAGTAACTGAATATTCTTTTTTCCCCTCACCTTCACCCTTTTCATTCACCTCTTCCCCTATCTCTGTATCTATCAGAGTTTGAGGTTTTTTAGATTCCACATATAAGTGAAATCATACAGCATTTGTCTTTGTCTGGCTTATTTCACTTAGCATAATGCCCTTGGTGTGCCCTCAGTGTCCATCCATGTTGTCACAAATGGCAGGATTTCCACCTTTTGTCTGGTCGAATAACATTCCCTTGTGTATGTGTATCACATTTTCTTTATTCTTCATGTGTCAGTAAACACTAGGTTGGGGATGTGCAGGTATCTTTTTGAGATAGTGATTTCATTTCATTTAGGTAAATACAGTAGTAGTACCTCCTTCTCTATGGGAGATAGATTCCAAGACCCCCAGTGGATGCATGAAACCACAGGTAGTACCGAACCCTATATATGTGGTTTTTCCCTGTGTACACATAACACTTGATGGCTTCTCTTTGGCACATCCAAATTGCCAGCATCACTACTCCTGCTCTTTGTGGCCATTAGTAAATAGAATAAAGGTGCCTTGAACATAAGCGCTGCCATAATTCAACAGTCGATCTGATAACCAAGATGGCTATGATGTGACTAACAAGTGGGTGATGTTTACAGTATGGATACACTAGACAAATGGATGCTTTCTAGAATGGAGTGGGGTGCTGCAAGATTTCATAATCTGCTCAGAGCCATGTGCAATTCAAAAACTTACTTATTTCTGGATTTTTCCATGTAACTTTCTCAGACTGAAGTTGATTGTGGGTAACTGAAACCAAATAAAATAAAACTAAGGATAAAAGGGAGTACTTTGCCTAGAAGTGGATTTGCTGGGTCATTAGTAGTGCTAGTTTTAATTCTTTGAGGAACCTCCTTATTGGTTTCCATAGTGGCTGCACAAATCTATGAGTACACTCCCACCAACAGTGTATCAGAGTTTCCTTTTCTCCACATTCTTGCCAACACTTGAATGTCTTTTTGATGATTGCCAGTTTGGAAGGTGATGTCTCATTATGGTTTTGATTTGCATTTCCCTGGTGATTAGTGATGTGAGCACTTTTGTATGTACCCATTGGTATTTTTATATCTTCTTTGGAAAAGTGTCTGTTCAGATCATCTGCCCATTTTTTTAATTGGAATTTTTTCTTTTGAATTATAGGAGTTCTTTATGTTCTGGATATTAAGCCCCTATCAGATATATGATTTGCAGATGTTCCCTCCCTCCTTCCTTCCCTCCCTCCCTCCCTCCTTCCTTCCTTCCTTTTTTTTTTTTTTTTTTTTTTTTTTTTTTTTTTTTTTTTTTTTTTTTTTTTTTTTTTTTTTTTTTTTTTTAAGATTCTATTTATTTTTAGAGAGAGGGGAAGGGAGGGAGAGAGGGAGGGAGAAAAACACCAATGCATGGTTGCCTTTCACCCGCCCTCTAATGGGGTCCTGGCCCGCAACCCAGGCATCTGCTGACTGGGAATCAAACCAGCAACCCTTTGCTTCACAGTCCAGTGCTCAACCTACTGAGCCACGCCAGCCATGGCTGCAAATATTTTCTTATATTTTGATGGTTTCCTTTGCTGTACAGAAGCTTTTTAGTTTGATGTAGTCCTACTTGTTTATTTTTGCTTTTGTTGCCTATCCTAAAAACTGTGAACAAGTACTCTAGAGATCATCTTTGTATATGTTTGAGTGTTTTATATACTATTCCTTAGGATTTTGGGGACAAATTTAATACATAAATATTGGTTGGTGTTACAGAAACTACTTTCCAAGAGCCTTTATCAAATCACCTCAAGCCATCTAGTTTATGAGTATCTTTTGTCACTTCCTCCTCAGCACATATTAGTGGCAATCATGTAAGTTTCTACTGTGGAACACTGTAAAATGAGACCTTGTTGCAGTGTGTATTTTTTTTGATTACTGATTGTATATTATTTACCAAGGAGCTCATGTGGTCCTTATGTGGCAGTGAGCCTATGTTTAACACTTGAGGCTTTTGTTTAACTTTTGTGTCTGTTGGGGGACTGTGTGCATAGCTGTGATACTGCTGTAATGACTTTTCAGAGCTAGTAACTGAACGCAGGGTGCTGGTCCTGTCCTTTTGCCAGAAAGCAGCTAGAAGCTGAGGGTTGGGGGTAGGCCTCATTCTGTGAGCATTGACACTTGGTCCTGCCAGTCTGAGAGTGAGCGAGTGGCTTGAAGACTACAGGTTTCTTTGGGAAGCCTTCCCTCTTTCACCTCATGGATTTGGGGCACCTCCCCTTGGATGTAAGGGATGGGCTGTTTTGGAGAAATTGTTCATTTTTTTTGTTTTATTTTAGGTCTGGATCAAGAACCAGAGATCGCAGGAGGTAGGTTTCTAGATCCATTTAAGAGTTCTCAAGTCAGATGTTCTTTTCCATATGCGTTTTTCTTAATACTTAACCTTTATAACTTCACAGTTATTATCTGATGGGTAGAGCTGGCTTGTGAAGGGCATGGATGCAAGGCGAGATTCAAGCCCCATCTTTTGGGTTGATTGGGGCTTAGTGCAGCAGAAAGACTTACTGTCAGTAAGAGGGAAGATGAGAGGGCACTCCTGAGATCTTCTGGTGGCCAGGAGTATCCTGGCAAAGTATTTTTGGGAAGCATTGGTGGGAAGGGTCTGGCTATAATTCTTTCTGACCAGTGATTAATTGATAGGACTATTGTGGACCCATGTTCTAAATTTGTGGGAAGATAGGGGAGGTATCAGTAACCATCAAAAGAACATGCTGAGAGATGAGGGTGTTTGGGGTGGGGCCACCAGAGCCTTCAGAGCCCTCTGGTCATCTGCCACAGGTCACGTTCCCGGGACCGGCGTCGAAGGCGGTCAAGATCTACCTCCAGAGAACGACGAAAGTCTTCCCGGTCCTGGTCCCGAGACAGACACCGGCGCCACCGTAGTCGTTCCCGGAGCCACAGTCGGGGCCACCGCCGGGCTTCCAGGGACCGGAGTGCAAAATACAAGTAACTACTCTGACTTCTTCAGTAGCTGCAACCAGGAGTGAGCCCCTTCTCTTTGTGTTCCCAGGGTCTGGTGGGGTCTATCTTCAGGGCCTGAGCCTGTTGGCCCTACCTGTTGCTCAGGACACTGGCTGGGCATCTGTGGGACTAAGTGTTGGGGCCTCGAGAAATCATGAATGGTGCCTAGAGCACTGGGAGCCCTTAGCTAAGAGCAGCAGATGGATTCAGAGATGGAACAGTTGAGACGCTGTGGAAGTGGTTATACATGGGGACAGCCCCCCCCACTGGTTGCTTGCCGTACTTGGAGCTGCCCACTCACTGTCACTTGGATACACAGAGCCCCTGAGATTTATATCCTAACCAGGCCCTATTTACCTTTGTTGTGGTTTTTCTAAGGGGAAAAAAAAACACCATTCATAACTACTGTTAGCACTTCTTTTCAGTGTTTTTTTACATAATGGATTATATTCCAGGTGAGGACTTTTGTTGTATTTTCTTTTGGTTCATTAATATTAATAGCTATTACTAGAAATCTGCAAATGTTACTTTTTAGTGGCTATGGTTTGGGCACAAGATGGCAGCCCTGGCTGCCCTCGGGACTATCTGGGAGCCTTCCCAGGTGTGGTGGGTCTTGGCCTTCCCTGGTGTTGAGGGTCCAAGTTGTTGGCACATGAGGAGATAGTCAAAAGGGAGACACCAGCCTCTGCTGAGCCTCTGTTCCCTTTTCCCAGGTTCTCCAGAGAGCGGGCATCAAGGGAGGAGTCCTGGGAACGAGGGCGGAGCGAGCGCCGGGCCACTGACTGGAGGCTTGAGAGCTCCAACGGGAAGACATTGGAGGAGAAGGAGGCTGGCGAGATCTGAGTCCATGCCCAGGCACTGTAAATAGTCTGATAAATGTTCGACACCGCTTGAAGTTACCCTTTATATTTGCTGAATACAACTCATCTTTTGTAGTTTAAAATTTCTATTGTTTTGGAGCTAGCTGTGAGTTTCTAGAGATGTACAGAATTGCTCCTGTGTTCTTGGGTTACGTTTAGTAGGAATAAATAAATCTGACAGACTGCCTCCTGACTGCTGCTGTGGAGTCTCTGCTGTCCCTGTTAACGGTCTAGACACTTCACCTTTGCCTTCCACAGGTGGTGGTGACTGGGTGGGTGCTCCGTGAGCTTTGCTTACCTCTAGATATTGTGACTTAACTGTTGGACTCCTCTTTGACTTTCGTCATCCAACACCCTCCACCTCCCCTTTGCCTAGTGACTGGAGCCTGGTGTGCCCAGCTCTCTGCTGATTGGCTGCTTCTGTCCTTTCTTCAATGTCTGAGCAGCCTGGCTCCACCCCTCAGTATAGACCACAGGCTCCACTAAGGAGGAGGGTGGTACCCCATCTGCACACATATCTTTAGGAATTTAGATCTGTCTGATCTGCTGTTAGCATGGCCGCAACCTGGCACTGTAGTTCAGGGGAGCTACCTACAGTTTCCACTTTTGGAGTTACTTAGGGCAAAGAGGAAGACCCTAGGACAGTATCCACACGACAGCAACAAGGTCCTCAGAGAACGGGGATAAGGTTGTGATTTGACTCACGCTTGAGGAGGGACAGTAGTGGTATCCACTGTTACTCAGCTCTTTGTATTACGAGGCCAGAATGAGCCCTTCTGGAAGGGCAACTGGGAGCTCTTTCCCTTTTTCACTTCAGGGAGGTTTTTGGGTTTATATTCGGAAGGAGCTTCTGGTGGCCATGTTTTGAAAACAGTCCTCTCCACACCCTCTGTGCAAAGACTACTTGGCTCAGTCGTCACTCACTGGGTCAGGATCTTGCGGCTACCAGCACCATAATGTGGCCGATGGTCCTGCTCTGGGCTCCCCTGCCATAGTCTGTCCCCTTGTAAGAAGATGTGTAGACAGGTGAACTGCCCTGCTGGCTTGTGACATAGCTTTTCTCTGGGGAAGGAGTGCGATGTCAGGAGGGTGTCCTTCTACCCAGGTCACCACCCCTGCCTGCAGCTTAGGCTGGACCAGAACAAAAGCAGCCTCACTAGAGGCTCTGCTTGGTGTGGACACCAAGCTAGCTGGGTAGAGAGGCATGCTGCCCACTTTGGGTTTGGGAAGGGGACACAAATTGGTGGAAAGCCACGAGTGGGTTAAGGGTGGTCCTGGGATGGGAGGGGAGAGGCAAGGGAATGAGAGCTGGAGTCGTGGGTTCCTGACTCACTTGTACAACCTGACCTGTGACAGGCAGGAACTGGACTAAAGTGGTGGAAGGCACCGCAGCTCAGGCAGTGTGGGTGGATGGGTATGGGGTACACAGCCAGGATACTAGACTGTACAAGTACCTCCCATCTCCTTCATCTCCTGGTGGGGTGTGGTTTCTTTTTATTATAGTAAAATGTATGTAAAACTTACTATGTTAACTATTTGTAAGTACAGTTGAGTAACATTAAATGTATTCGTGTATTGTGCATGGAAGGATGGTGGTTTTGAAAAGGCAGAGATGTCCCTGTATTTAGAAATAGGCCTGGAGTCTCAGCCAGAAGGCAGGTGAGTCTGAGGTCAAGGCATCCCTGGAAGGGCTTGGAGGGGCTTTGATCTGCTTCTGGCAAACCTCGCCTGACCAGTTGATCCAGGACCACAGGGTCCAAGCCCTTGTGCTGGGAGGATGGGATCCAGACTTTGTTGCCCAGCTCTTCCAACCCTAGTGCTGAAGGTACCCACCCACCACTCAAGGGTGCACTCCAGGCCCTTGAGTCTCATGCTCTAAGTGCTCATCAAGCTCCTGGGTGCTGGTAGAGCAGTGGACAACGGTCCTGTGCTCCAAATGGGCACAGGAGAGGCCAGACTGATGGGGGCAATGCACAACATGGCACAGGCTGCCCTGAGGATGACACAACCCTCAATGCCCCTCATGGGTCCCAGCAGAGGGGAGTTCCCAGACGGAAGCTGGGGGGTGGTGCATGGCACAGAGGGTGCCAAGAGGAGGTCACCGATAGGGGTCTTGGGCCCACAGGGGACTCACCCCATCTTGAGCCCTCTCTGTAAAATTTTTTAAATGTGGGAAGTAAGTTTTTGTCTCAAGAGGCAGGGATGTCATTGCAGTCCCTGAGAAGAGATAAGTGGACAGAACCAACGTGTACAGGTTGTCCAGGAGCCCAAGGTCGTAGATTCTAGATCCACCCTAGTTACTGTGTTCTCGGGGACTCTCCCACGCACACCTTGCTTCTGGCCAGTGGAGGAAGACATGGTGATCAGCACCTAGTGTGGGTTGTGGCTGCATAGAGGCCCCGGGCTGTCCTGGAGAAGAGGCCCTGCAGCCAGGGTGGGCAGGACTTCTGGGACTGCCCTGCCTACTCGCACTAGGGATCTCTAGCTAGGCCCAGGCTACAGTCTGGGGAAGAGAGAGTTGGAGAAACTGCTGGCCCTGTAGCCTGCATGGAGCTCACAGGGTCCAGAGCAGAACCTAGCCTTGGGGAGCACCTCTTGGGCTTCACCAGCAGGCCCTGGGCTCTCACTGCATCGTGTGGATATATGGGTTACCCTCCTTGGGATAGTAGGACTGCTCAGTAGCTGGTTGCACTTGGCTGAGTCTGGGAGCTGGAGGGGGTTTCCTGGAGGAGGTGGTGCCCTGCCATGATTCAGGCAAGTGGGAGAGGGGATATGCATGGGAATGCCTCACCCCTGAAGAGGATGGTGGCCAGGGTGGGGTTTGGGCTCTTTGGAGATTGGGTCAGTTGAATGGTTCTTGGAGTTGGTAGTGTCAGAATTTCCTAGAGGACTGGTTAAAGCAGGTTGCTGCCCCTTCCCCCAGACTTTCTGTTGATCTGGGGGAGGGGCTTAAGCACATACACTTTTATTTTGCAGGTAGATTTTTTTTAAGATAAAGTCACTTAACATAAAATTCAACATTTTAATAACTTTAAAATGTACAATTTAGTGGTTTTTAGTATATTCATGCCAGCTAGTTTACCACTTTAATTTTAGAACATTTTCATCACCCCAAGAAGGAAACCCTGTACCCATTAGCAGTCACTTCCTTTTTCCCCTGTCCCCCACCCTACACAACCATTTAATATACGTCTGTCTCTGTGGACTTGCCTCATGGGCATTCATGTAAGTGGAAGCACACAGTAAGTACCCTGTGATGAGCTTTTACTGAGCATAGTCTTTGCAAGGTTCGCCCACGCTGTACCCTGTATTAGTGAGTTGCTGATGGTGCTGGTCCAAAGGACACTGAGAGCTGGGACGGGGGCAGGCACTTGCTATGCGATTTTGGGGCAGCAGGAGAGAGTGTTCTGGGACCTGGGACACCAACTTCAAATCCTGAGTAGCATCTCTTCTGGGATGTGAACTGAGGTGCTCTATGACTTCCAGAAGCAGGGCTCCCAACTTTAGCCATCAGGGCCCATACAGAAGATATTTGTTCTGTTCAGACCTTAAGAAAAGAGGGTTGTTGTCATGTCCTCAATTGCCAACACAACATACCCCTTTTATGTCCACTGCACAGTCTCTGCACCAGCCCCCAGACCACCCTTCCTTTACATCACCCATATCCCCCAAGTACTTAACCGGGGCACAGCGTTGCCGATGAGAAAGCAGATGGCTGCTCACAGATCTGCACCAGGTCTGCCACCAGGTGCTCGTGGTCGGTGGTCTATGGTCCATGGTCCCTGGCCCAGCCGGTGGGCAAGGACTGACCATCCCCTCAGGAGTGCCAGTCAGAGGCAGCCCTCCCTCCCCATGGGTATCTAGAAGCTTACAGGGAAAGCCCCAGCATCCACAGTTCTCTAGTACTTTCCCTTCCCTTGCTCCTTTTCTTCCCTCTTTCCTGGGGCACGTACATCTGCCAACTCCTCTCCTGCCTTTGTCCTTTACCCATGTCACCCTGCTTACCTGACTCCCCCACTGAGCACTTGTGGGGCTGCCATCCCAAGGAGGTTTGCAAGGGGTACCTGTACTACCTTGTCCTCAGAGTCCAGGAGAGGAGCAGTGGTAAGGGGACTTCGTCACTAGGACCGGGCCACCATTTATTTTTGGGATTTAATTGACAAATAATAATAGTTCAGGTGTACAGCTGAATAATACCTAGATACTTGTACATTGTGCTAGTTAACATCCATCACCACATAGTCCCACAGTGTTTTTCTAGTGATGCCAACTTTTAAGCTCTAATGTCAAACTTGGAAATGTAGAATGCAATATGGTATGTATAATAATACTGTATACTACAACACAGTATTATATTTTCCTGGTTCTTCTGCCACCACAAGTCCCTCTTTTAGGACACTCTTCATCCCCCTGACCCAAGGTCTAGTATGTCTAGGACTTAAGGCCAATTGGCCCCAGAGCTGGCCCAGCCTCTCTCTACAGAAGAGAGCACAAAGCAGGGTAGAAAATCAAAGGCAAGCCTGTATGTCCACATGGGTCAGGAAATACTAGGTTGGCCAAAGAGTTTTTTTTTCCCATAAGAAGGCTCTAGTAGTGCTTAGTTGTCTTTAAACTTCATTCAAAAAATATTTGTTAGATTGTATTGTGATAGTGTTCATACCAGCATGCATTTTTAAAAAATAACAAAATTGGTGAATTTTTGTGTAGCCATTTTAATATTGAAGATGAAAGAAAATGAGAAACATTTTCAGTGTATTATGCTTTATTATTTCAAGAAAGGTAATGCAACTGAAATGCAAAAAAAAAAAGATTTGTGCAGTGTATAGATAAGGTGCTGTGGCTGATTGAATGTGTCAAAAGTGGTTTGCAAAGTTTCGTGCTGTAGATAGCTTGCTGGATGATGCTCCACAGTCAGACCAGTTGAAGCTGATAATGATCAAATCGAGACATTAATTGAGAATAATCAACATACCACGTGGGAGATAGCCAGCATACTCAAAATACCCAACTCAGGCATAGAAAATCATTTGCACTAACTTGGTTATGTTGATTGCTTTGATGTTTGGGTTCCCCATAAGTTAAGCAAAAAAACACCTTCTCCACAGTTATTTCCACATGCAACTGTCTACAAGAACATTCCATTTTTAAAACAAATCATGATGGGCCATGAAAACTTGATAGTTTACAATAATGTGGAACAGAAGACATCGTGGGCCAAGCAAAATAAACCACCACCAACCACACCAAAGGCTGGTCTTCATCCAAAGAAGGCAATGGTGTGGATATGGTGGGATTGGAAGGGAGTCCAATATTATGAGCTCTTTCTGGAAAACCAAACTATTAATTCCAACAAGTACTCTCAATTAGACCAACTGAAAGCAGCACTAGATGAGGAGCATCTGGAATTAGTCAACAGAAAGTGCCTAATTTTCCACCAGGATAATGAAAGATAGCATATTTTTTTGATGACCAGGCAAAAACTGTTAAAAGCTTGGCTGGGAAGTTCTCATTTATCTGCTGTGTTCACCAGACATTGCACCTTTGGATTTCCATTTATTTTGGTCTTTACAAATTCTCTTAATGGAAAAAATGTCAATTCCCTAGAAGACTGCAAAAAGCACCTGGAACAGTTCTTTGCTCAAAAAGATATAAAGTTTTAGAAAGATGGAATTATGAAGTTGCCTGAAAGATGGCAGAAGGTAGTGGAACAGAACAGTGAATATGTTGTTCAATAAAGTTATTGGCAAAAATAAAAAATGTATCATTTAGTTTTACATTAAAACCAAACAAATGTTTTGGCCAGTCCAAAAGAACATCATTAGCTCTTGGGAACCCCCCACCCTCTCCCATCACAACCCTTCTGTCCAGAGGGTGTTGCTCTCCTGACATGTGAAAATCATTTATGAACTGCTTAAAATGACATTATGTCAGTTTCCCAGGATCAGGAGTCGAGTCTCAGTGGGGTTCTCACAGGCTGCAATCTGGGCCTTATCTGAGCTGTGCTGGAGAAGGCCAGGCTCACGTGGTTGGCAGCGTTCAGCTGCCTTCCTGCTCTCAGCAAGAGGCCTCCATAGGGCAGCCCCAACAGGGCAGTTTCCATGTTCAAAGCCAGCAAGGGAGAGTTGTTTTCTGTTTAACTCCATAGACAGTATTATTTTACACACAGTCAATGTATCTACCACTTTCTTTGTTCCTCATTTCCTTTTACATCTCAGTCTTCTCCCTGGGGTCACTTTCTGCCTCACGTACATTCTTAGCAGAATCAGGGTTGGGTGAGGCAAGTGAGGCACCAAGGGCACAAAATTGAAAGATGTACTCTGATTCTATGATTATGTTGTATTCCTTACACTTATCCATTGAATTTTAGTTTTTGATGACTATATTCTTCATTTCTAAAAGTTCTTTTTCATGTGTTACGTCACTTTTTATATTTTATAGCTCTCTGCAGGTACTTAAAATCTCATTCTGATTTCGTAGATGTAGTAAGCACACATGTCATTGGATCTGACATATTCAGTGCCCGACGCATTTGTGAGTCTGTTCTGCTGATTCTTGTGTCTGCTGGTCTTTGTTGCTGGTGATTTATTTCCATGTGCTTGGTAAATTTGCCAGTTGTTGCCCTTTGTGGCCTGTAATAAAGTGGCTTTATAGAGAAAGGATTTCTTTGCCTCTACCAGGTGCCTAAAAAGATTTCGGTGAGGGGATTACTCGGGTGATAGGAACTTGGGCTGGAAAGCTACAAGGTGTCAGCATGTGATTTCAATTTATCAGTGAGTTATTTTCCCTTTTTTGCTGAACACCAAGATGGTTTTATTTATTTTTTATTTTTATTTTTTCCAGACTCCATGCTTGGAGAAAATAGGGAATTCACCCACTGCTTTTGGGGGCCCTGGCTTTTTTTTAAAAAAAGATTTTATTTACTTATTCTTTTAGAGAAGAAGGAAAGGAGAAAGAAAGAGAAACATTGACATGTGAGAGAAACAGCAATTGGTTGCTTCTCACACACCCCCAACTGGGGACCCAGCCTGCAACCCAGGCATGTGCCCTGACTGGGAATTGAACCAGTGACCTTTTGATTCATAGGCTGGTGCTCAGTCCACTGAGCCACACCAGCCAGGTCTGGGGCCCCAGCTTTATGGGCAAGAATCACCTATGAGGGCCCTGGCTGATGTGGCTCAGTTATTTGGGTGATGAAGTACAAAGAGAATGGTCACTGGTTTGATTCCCAGTCAGGGAACAAACCTGGGTTGAGGGTTCAGTCCCTGGTAGGGTATGTGCAAGAGGCAACCGATCAATGTTTCTCTCTCCCATCGATGTTTCTTTCCCTCTTTCTCCTTCCCTTCCCATCTCACTAAAAATAAATAAATAAAATCTTTTAAAAAAGTCACCTAGCGGGCACATCACCTTATAATGACCCTTTTAACCCATGAGCCCATGAGGAAAAAAATCCCAGCCCAAGTAGTTTCAGTGCTGTGATCACCTCTCTGGGTTCTCCCTTTACTTGGTTTTTGGCCTGAAAATTCTTTATGAGGTCTGTCCAGAAGGTATCCAGCCATGGAATAGGAAAAATAGAGACATTTATTGAAGAAGATACAGGATATAAGAAATATTGCACATAGGACAATGACACCTCAGTCCTCTTCAAAGTAGGCACCTTGGTACCTCACACAATTCTCCAAATTACCATCAGCTGCTCTGTAGTATTTTTCTGAATTTCATTGATGGTCTCATATCACTTCCCTCTTCCAAGGTGATTTTAGTTTGGGGAAAAGCCAAAAGTTTCAGGGCACCAAATCTGGGCTGTAGTGGGGCTGAGTCACCTGGGTGATTTGATGTTTCACCAAAAAACTCTGCACGAGACGTGATGCATGAGTGGGCACATTGTGTGATGAAACTGCCAGTCGCCTGTTAGTTGCCACAGCTTCGGCCTTCTGAATCATCCAAGTAGTTTCCCTGGAAGAGTGCTGAAACTTAGTGCAAAATCTGATGCAGATTCCTTGCTCTACTTGCTCACTTTGAATGCAACAGCCACACAGTACACATGCGAACTCAATGGCATCTCCTGCCCTCACTGACTAGTACAGTGAAGTCATCACTGTTCACGGATGCACATTCCAGTCCACTTGCCTTGGCTGCCGGGTTACACTGATTCCATGCAAATTGTTCTCATTACAGTAATAATGGCTGGACTTTTTCCAGACAGACCTCGTATGTCTTGTTGGCCCTTTGATGCTTTTAAGAAGAGTTAAACCGTTTTGTCCAGCATTTTTAGTTTTCATAAATAGAACTGTAGCCTCTTTTCCCAGCTTGGAAATGGCAGCTTGGATCAGGCAAAGCCTTGGAGCAAGTAACAGGGACCATAGGCCTGAAGGAAGACCTGGGTATATCTGGCAGAAGGGCCCCCACCCCCCAAAAAATAAAGATAAAAAATGGGCAAGAAATTTCAGTGTGTGAGAGGGACTGATGGTTTTCTGCAGGTCTAAAGAAGAAGGGCTTCTATGGGTTAATCTGACAAAACTGCAGCAGGCAGTGGGCAAAGGACGCAAATGGGCAAGTCACCAGGAGTAGTGACAGAGCCAACAATGTGTACCTTTATGAGCAATCAAATACATAAATGGAAGCTAGCAACCATGGAGAGCAGTGGAGGGGGTGCAGGCACTCGTTTCCTACTGATGAGCCTATAAGGAAAGCAATTGTGAATACTGTCAAAAAGCTGTAGCAGTGGACACACCATTACCCTAGAAATGCCACTTCTGTAACCCCCCCCCAAGGAAATAATTATGTTTGTGTGTAGAAATTTAGCTACAGATATTTAGGACAAGGTATTCTGCAAATTATTTGTGAAAATGAAAAACGTACATACAAGTGAGAAATCACTCCTAACCCCAATCACTTTCCTTCTCTGGGACCATGTAAAGTTTGTTGACAATTAATTGCCTTCTTTGTCCTTTTTGTCCTATGCCTGTGGAAAACTGCTGCCAACATTTAGTGTGTATTGTTTTTAGGTTTTCTTGTAATGACTGTATCGATATGAAAATGGACTTGCCCTCCACACATTGACCCACAGTGTGCTGTGATGTGGATGTTGGCATGGCCCATCTGTGCTCAAAGGCTGACCACCTCCTCTGTCATGGCTTAATCCAGTGGTCTCTTATTGGACTCTACCATAATGTATTGAACTTTTCTCCTATTATTTCTCTGCTCTAATAAGCAGTTCTGTAAAGAACACCACTGTACGTAACATGTTTAAACCTGTGTGCCACTCTTTTCTGTAGGGTTCATTCACTGAAGCAGGGCTGAAGAACTGAATGTGCACTTTTTAAATGTGAAGGGTAAAGACCAGTAGTGTGCTAGAGCCTGCTTAGATTATCTTGTGTTAAATTTTCAGGAAGTCTGAGAGCTGACTGTTAAACACAATCACTATTACAAATTAAATTATGTTAATTTACAAGTAAATAGGTCATGTTAAACACAAAGCTAATAAATACTGAAAACTCATTACTGCCTAATTATGTTACTACACTTTACTATTACCTGAGTTCACATCTCCTGTGTCTGGACAATAGAAATACAACACAGTGGCAGCTACTGTGCACCCCCTCCTAATTTCCCACTCACTGATTGTGTACATAGCTTGAAATTAGCCATGACGGCAATATTTAAACCATGGAAATTGGAAAATGCTGCAAACCAGACCCCCTTTTTCCAGGGTGCCGGTCGCTAAACATTTGCTGGCCTGCAACTATATACAACTGAATTAAAGTTGCATATTATGAAAAAGTTGTACATTAAGTTACACTTCCACCAGAAGAGTCTTATTGGATCTTGCTTTTAAAATATGTTTTCACGACAGGTATCTCATTAATGAGCATTTTAATTTGCATGGCTTTGTGTATCATCGCAAATGCCGTGGCCATTGGTGTACTGCGAATTGCCTTATTCCTGTGGCTTATTTTTCTGTTGGGTTGACTGACTTCAAAAAAAAAGGTGGAGGAAAGTGAGGAAAAAGAATTTGGAGGTCTAGTGATAACAACCCTTTGCTGTTTGTGGCAGATATTTTTCTCCAATTTCTTTTTAAAATTTGCTTTTTTTTTCTTCCCCATACCAAGTACTTTTCTCTTTAGATAGTCCAATGTGCCCACTTTTTCCATTGTCACTTTGAGGGTACCATTTCTTAAGAAAAATATCTCTAGATGTTCCTAGAACTACCTGGAACATCTAAATGTTACATTAAATATTACCTTATTACATTTCTGGGTGGGGCTATTTCTGCCAGTGTGTGTTTGCATCTGTGTTAGTGTGTAGTCTGTGTGTCATACGTGGGCTCCTGAATCTAAACTCCCATGTCCTCCATTTGTTCACACCTAGTTTCCCCATGTGTCAGGTGGGAATTGGAAGAATCATGGGTCTGCTGGACCCATTGGGATTCATTAAGGGACAGCAAGTGAAGTAGTTACTGTGTTTCCCGAAGTTTCTACAATGATCGTAATTGATTTTATGAGGAAAAATTTTTTAAAGAAACCTGTTCTGACTTCTGTCTCCTTAGAAATGTGGCTGTAGGTAGGACTCTGGACCAGCTTCCTGGTCCACTGCATGACTGGGTGCTGGGGCAGGACGCACCTCCTTCCACCAGGTCAAGAGTCTGGCAAGTGGGGGTCTCACCCCAAGCCTCCTGGATCCCCAAAGTCTCCAATACTCTTCTAGAGCCACAGTACTATTGTCCAGGTTGGGCTCTGATAAGTCCTACCTGCGCCGGCAGGGGGCGCCGTTCCCTAAATTTTTTAAGGGCTATACCCCGCTACCAGGCACCCTGCCCTCAGTTCTAGGCAGTTGAGGGACCAGGTCCTGAATACCTAAATCTGTCAAGTCACCTGAAGCGAGCAGCTCTGGGGGGGAGGGGGGGGCCAGGCCTCGTTAGCTAGGGCAAGCCTATGACCTCTGACATTCTACCCAACTCCTGAGGGTCTGAAGCCTTGGGTGTGGGTATCCAAGTAGCTGCAGCCAAGGGTGTGGGGGATCGGGGTTTAAGATATGCATTTGGGATCCGCAGCACCAAATGCCACTGGCCGCCGAGGATGGTGCAACTTGAATCTCCCCTGGGCCACCCAGGGCGCCTAGCGGAAGTGGGCCAGGGGCACGCCCAGCCCTTACCACAGCGGGATGTGCAGCTCAGGCCAGACCCCCCCCCCCTTCCTTTGGTAGGAGGGCAGCACTTCTCACGAATCCCCCCTTCAGGACTCTTGCTCGCACGCCCCAGAGAATGCATGTACGCACGCGGCTGAGGCTTTTTTCGGGGACTTTACTCAGACACTAGACCATCGCAGAAGGGAACGCTGGGGTGTCCCGCGATCATTCACCCCTAGTCTAGTGATAGTTGGAGGTCAGGGCCAAAATCACGTGGCTCAGAAATTTGTCCAGCGAGGCCTGCAGGGTGGGGCTGAAGTCTCCGGGGTAGTGCCGGGCGAAGGTCACCAGCAGGCAGTGGCCCAGGAGCTGCGGAGGGACAAAGTGGTCCCCACTGATGTCCGTCTGTTCTCCCATACTCTTCCCTTGTGGGAGCACCCCCATCCCCATTGAGAAGTTCCAGCCCTTACCTTGAAGTTGATCGGGTCCACTTGCAGCTTGTGCACGTGCAGGTCGCTCAGAGCTGACAGGGCGCCAGGCAGGTCGTCCAGGTGGTCCATGGCCAGGGACAATGCGTCGGCCACCTTCTGGCCGTGGGCTTTGACCTGGGCGGAGCCGGGGCTCAGGTCCAGGTGGAGGAAGTAGGTCTTGGTGGAGGGGAAGGCCAGGAAGGTCCTTTGGGAGGAACAGCGAGTGAGGTGCTACCCTGCGAAGGGTAGGAGTTTGAGGAGGAGGGCACCGTGAGGGGTGGGGGAGCCGTTCCTGTGGCGGTCAGGAAGGCAGGTGATCCTACAGGGCGCTAGGGCCTCTCCGCACCTCTCCAGGGCCTCCGTCGTGTAGATGCCCACGTTGTTACCCAGCTTTCTCCACAGCGCACACAGTGCCTCCCTGTCCGCTGAGGACAGGACCATCTTAGAACCTCAGGCCCGCGGTGTGAGCTTAGCGTCAACTGCGGCGGTGCCAGTCCGCCAGCCGTTCCCCTCGACCTCTAGGGGGTGCCACGTCGCAGTTTTGTTTCTAGGGGCACGGGAGTATTCAATCCCCATCTGCTCTGACCTGGGACCTTCCTAATTGCGCTGGACTCCAAGGACCCCGTTTTTGTATTGTTTATTCTGTGGAAACCAATATTTAATACACATTATTATTAGGTAACACTGAATTTTAGCATGGATTTTGGCATTGCTTGTCAGCTTATTCTACCTCCTTCCCAAGTCTGACACCTACCTCCCTGAGTCTATTTTCTCATTTATTGTGTAGAATGAATATAATTTATTCTTCCAAAGGTCGTTGTGAGAATTAAATGGATGGGAAATGCTAAGTTCTTCACTCATAGCAGATGTTTCTTTCAGGACAGTGGACGTTTGTTGAGTGCCTAGGATATGTCATAATAATAGCTAATACCTATGTGGCACTTGTTCTGTGCCAGGCACCACTCTTTTTGTGGTGGTGGTGGCGGCGGTGGTAAAAATCCTATATTATAAAAGATGCCATCTTAGTCATTTTAATGCCTACAGTTCAGGCCCTGGCTGGTGTGGCTCAGTTGGCTGGGCATCCTGCAAAGCGAAAAGTTGTGGGTGGGATTCCTGGTCAGGACACATGACTGGATTGAAGGTTCTGCCCCCAGTCACCTCCAGATCAATATTTCTCTCCCTCTCTTCCCCTCTCTCTAAAAAAATCGAGTGTACAATTTGGTGTCCTTAATTACATTTCCACTGTTGTGTGACTCTTATCACTATTCAGTTCCAGAACTTTTCCATCATCCCAAACAGAAGCTCTGTATCCATTAGCTGTCGTTCCATAGCCCTTCTCCTCTGGCCCTGGGCAGCTACCAGTGTGCTCTCTGACGCTGGATTTGCCTATTCTGGATGTTTCATATGAATAGAATGATGCGGTATATGGCCTTTTGCATCTGGCTTCTTTCACCTAGCACATTTTCAAAGTTTACACACCTTGTACTATATGTATCAGTACTCCACTGGCTTTTATGGCTGAACAACATTCCATTGTATGGATGAACCACATTTTGTTGGTCTCTTCATCAGTTGATGGACACTTGCTTGTTCCCTCATTTTTCCTAATAAAATGAGGAAGACTGCCTGTTATTGAGAGCTCAGACTTTGCCATGAGCTGTGCTGAAAGCATCACAAACTGAGGCAAGGGACCTGCTGTCTTCATTTTCCAAGGACCACTCTTGAACCTATGGGAGAAAGGACACTGTTCTCTAGCTGGAAGCTTGGAGCTGGATGGCAGCCAGGACCGGACACCTTAAGGCCTCGCTCTGAGGCTGCAGCACTGGGGGCTGCTCTGTGGGGAGGGAGCACCTCAGGGCACAGGCTCTTTGACCCTAGCTCTCCTCTTCCCTGCAGCACTGGGGTGAGGCAGAGGTGCCAGCCTGCCATGGATGTTGAGCTGGGCCACAAAACTGGGTCTCCAAACCTGTAATGGCTCCAAGATGCAAGTGTCTACAGAGTGAGCCTCCTGGAGGTAGCCGCAGGTGAAAAGGGTGCCTCCAGGAAATTGCCTGGCATCTGCAATTTTATGTAGACTCTGCGTGTGTTTGGGAGGCACTTGATGGAGAGGGGAGCATACAGTTCAACTCTGAGTGTGACCCATCTGGCTTCCCCACTGTCCAACTTTGGGAGGAGCCCTTGGAGAGCTCAGAGTTACTCGGCTGGAGGCCCCCCAGCTCTGAATGTCAATGCCATAGACTATAAAAATGGAAAACGATTCCATTATTTAAGTAAACTTGTGTTGAATAGCAAAACCTCGAGAATGAGTTGTGGAAAGGGGAATGTAGGCAGCAAAGCACTCCAGGGTGAGAGTGGTGGGGGTTGCCCAGTGAATCTCAGGCAGTGACAGGACTGCAGCCACTCTCCTTTGCCTTTTATCCCTTGCCCTCGCTTCGCCCGCTGCGGAGACGCCTTTGGTCCGAGGCAAGGAGGACCACCCCACCCGTGGCGCGTTCGAGGGCACAGAGAACCGAGGCCACGCAGGTTGCAGCCCACTCAGACTTTATTCAGGGATCAGGAAGCGCGGGTGCGCGCAATGCAAAGGGGCCCCGACCCAGGGCAGGGATAGCCGCGGCTCCAGCTTAACGGT